>VYZT01032597.1:0-21170 GCA_013400735.1 Pomatostomus ruficeps | reverse complement strand
CCAGCTTCCCTGCAGGTCCCTTTCAGACACTGGGATGTTGCTATGAGGTCTCTTGTCCAGTCTGCATAGTCCCAACTTCCTCAGCCTGTGCTCGTAGTGGCTGTGTTCCAGTCCTCTTACCAACCTCATGACCCTCCTCTGGACTTGCTCCACCAGTTTCATGTCATTCTTATGCTGGGGACACCAGAACTGTACGCAGGGTAGGTGGCTCTAGGTGGGGTCTCTCACAAACAGAATAGAGGAGCTGAATTCACTTCCTTTGATCTGCTGCCCACGCTCCTTTGGATGCAGCTTGGAGTGTATTTGGCTTTTTGGGCTGCGAGCGTGCACTGCTGGCCCATGTTCAGTTTTTCATCAACCATCACCCCCAAATCCTTCTCCACAGGGCTGCTCTCAAACACTTCTCTGCCCAGCCTGTGGGTGTGTCTGGGATTGCCCTGAGCCAGGTGTAGGACCTTGCACTCAGGTTTGTTGAACTTTACGAGGTTTGCACTGGCTCACCTCCCAAGCCTGTCAAGGTCCCTCTGGATGGCATCCCTTCCCTCCAGCATGTTTGACTGCAGCACTTAGCTTGGTGTCATGCTGTGGGTGCTCTTGATCCTGCTGTCCGTGTCACCAGCAAAGACGTTGAACAGTATCAGCCCCTGTACTGACCCCAGCTTGTGTCTAGTATGAAAAAACAGGTGGGAAAGCAAAATAAGGATTTTGAAAATTGTTTTAGAATGAGGATTTGAGATCGGGGGTAACATCTGGAGAAAATGTCACTGAGGAATCCATAGGCCTGTCATTTGACACAGTCCGGGAAGCTAAGTCAGACAGAATTCTCATCTTCTAGGAGTACTCTGAAAGGTGATACATTTGAAAAGTCTGTTGACCATTCTAAGGGATGCAAGCAATGACGGAGCAAAATGAAGAGAGGCAATGTTCCCTGAGACTGTTCTACAAAACCCTCAAAGATTTTCTTATAGAATAAGTTCTGCAGAATGTTCTATTGACTTCAAATAATTCTTCATACATTCTAAATACAATGTCAGAATTGAGGGATTTTGAGCCATACTCAGCTATCAATAACTACTTGTTGCAACCACTGGGTGACGTCCCTAAAAAAGAAGACAGAGCATCCTGTCTGTGGGTAATTCAATATTCAAAATTCTCCTCCTTCTTGCCTCCTGTTGAAGCACATTTATCATCTGAACAAATAGATGACTGATGTTTGTATGCCTGTCTGGGTTCTGTCATGTTTTAATCAAAAAATAACTCTATTCATGATGAGGGAACTAATGTTCTCCTTTGTTGGCAGATCAGTTTCTAACATCAGTGTGCAGTGGGCAGCAGGAGAGAAGATTTGCTATGATCAGATATGGACCAATCATTGTATATATGCATACTGTGAAATAAAAAATAAAGCATGACTTCAGCTCACTCCAGGAGGTTGCCTTTACACACTGTATGTTCAAGAGGAAAACAAAAGGAGAAAATTCTGTTCTGTTGTAGTTCAGAGTCTGCATGGTAATACAATATATTTTGTGCTATAATGAACAACATTCTGCCACAATGCCTTTCCACAGCATGCTAAGGCAGAGGCTGAAATAGTCATCACCTGAGGAGTGTGTTCAATACATTTGCTGCCAGGCTTTGGTGTTGGATTGACTTATGTGACCTCATTAGTTTTACTAGATAAAGATAAATAAGCCTGAAGGCAGGCTGATTTGTTGATGATCGTATGGAATGTGGAGAAATCTAGAAGCAGTTTACCAGTTTTATTCCTTGCTCCTCTTTTTGCTGCATCATCAGTTCTTGAAGGTCTGCTAAGGCACTAAGGCAAAGGTAAAGGTGTGGATATAGTCTTATGAAACTCAGTATCTTCACTGTGCTTGGACATGATGAAACAATGAAACTGGGAGTTCCCTCTAGAACAGATTAATGCATGAGATGTAAATTAGTTTGGACTTTTTCATGCCAAAGTCTGAATGAACATCTAGTAAATTCTGCCTGATTAAACACGATGGATGGAAAAAACCCCAAAACATTTCAATGTACTTGCTGGATATGTGGTATGATATAACAGATCTTAGAAAACAGAGTGGGTATCTGGATGTTTATGCCTTTGCAGGCCACCCATGGAAACCACAAAAACAAAGCTATTCCTCTTTTGGTAAGTGTTTCTATTAAGCATATTACTCTCCTTTGAGATTGCTTTTTGGTACAGGATTTTTGGACTTTGAAAACAGTGCAAGGTGATTCGTGAATTAATGCAGTCATACTTTGACATGTATACATTTCACTTACCTAGGACATGAAAAGCAGGAGGTGTGATGCACTGTTCCTAATGAGCAGCCAAGAACTGAGCTGTCTGCACTGCTGTTGAGGTGACAGCTTTGACACTGGAAATATAGGACTAACAAAAAAGAAGCTTAAAGGATGGACAAACAAGATAGCACTGATCTTAAGGTAAGTCTGTAGAAATAAGTTTGATAAGGAGGAAACAGCAGTTCTGATTTCTAGAGGAAACAGGATAGAGAATACAGGAGAGTTATGTGGACTTTGAACTACTAACGTGGCTGTTATAAAACATAGCACATGTGTTTTCATATCAGTGAAGTGCTGAGGAATTGGGTGTGGGAATTTGCAGCGTAAGTTGGCTTATATAGCTTTCCACAGCAGATTTTTAGGTCTTTGTACTAAGTAAGAAACGGCAAGACCTGTTTTCAGGGAAGACTGAGAACTTCTTATATCTGAAAGACTCTTCGCAACTTAGAAAGAAATGGCAGAAACTTGGAATTAAGAAAATGCTTGCATACAGTGGAATATGTATATGTAGCTGTGACACAGTAAGTCCAGTGCACCTGCATGTGCTGGGATACTTGTGTTTTAAGTTTTTTACGGAGTTTAGACTCATATGAAGAGTGGGCATGGTAACAGTGACTGACACATCCTTTTAAAAGAACATTTGTTTTTTTAATTTATAAACACTGGTGATACTAGCAAATTGAGCCACAAGTTTCAATGCTGACTCAAGATGACTTGATTGAGAAAATTAAATTGACAATAATTTAATATCTTAAAAAGGTGTAGCTAGGTAAAGAATGAACATGATGTTCAACACCTGCTAAAATTCCTAGAACTCCATTCTCCTATTAGAAGCTGTAATGCTTTCTTAAGGCCTACCACTTGGACAGTAGAATAAAAAAATATGAAGAAAAAATAGAAGTAATGTAAGAAGCACAAAACCATGTTTGGCAGGGGTCTGGAAACAGTTTTATTATCGTCTCTGTCTTTGAAATAATCATTTATGTGAAACCAACTGCTAAGTCTGACAGCCAGTATTTCAAAAGGCCCTGAAGCATGCCCAAGGACCAAGCAGGTGGCTCTGTTTTTTGGAGTGCTCCTGAGGCTGTGTGTGTGAACTGTCTTCTCCCTGGTGCTCACAGAGGCTCTGCTCAGGCTCCTGCAATGGAACAGCATGGTCTGAAGGCAAGCCTCTCCTGCAGAGAGGAGGAGAAGAAGGGAGAGCTGAGCACAACAGAGAAAGATAAGACTTAGCTGAGCAGGAAAATTAGAAATTGAGAGACCAGAAAATGAGAGAAACATCTAGAAAGGACAAGTGGATAGGAAATATAGATAACACCCAGAGGCAGTTGGACATTGGAGCTCACAGTCAATATGGTGGCCAGAAACCAACAAAATAAAAGAAATGGTAGGCAAGAAGTGGATGAGAGAGCAGAGCTGAGAAACCAAAGAACTGGAGCCTAGGATTGGTTATAGGAAGAGAGTAAGTTTGAGATAAGAGAAAATGGAGATTGACTGAAAAGTAAGGTTGAAGAAAATAAAAGACTGGAAACAAAATACAATTCAGGATAAAAAAGAATAGTGTATGCCTGTTTTATGAGTTTACAGTAGGTACCAGAACCAGGTATAATTGTTGCAGGTACTTGGTTTGGTTTGATGGCTGTGGTCCTTGGGACATTCAAGGGCTCCAGTCCTGCAGGAGACAGTGGTAATCACTGAGGGGTGGTTGAGGTTCCATCTTTAAGTTTTGTTAGTGTGGAAGAAGTGATACAGAAAGTATGTGAAGGTGACTAGGAAGATCAAGAACCTAAGTGTTCAAAAACCTGGGTTTATACACGAATTTCATCACTTTATGAAGATTTCAATTAACACACTGGTCAGATACTGTTCTGTTATTCATTGGTTGTGTTCATTGTCATGAGCCGTAATACTGCTACTGTTCCTTTCTTACTTTTTGCTTTCAATAATGTCTTGACTACCTATGATTCAAGTCTTCAATATTGAAGAGAATTGCTGATTTCCTCTTGCACCTTCTTGTTACTTTTATTGTGAGTGTTGTGGCTTATACCTGGAATTTACTTTTACAGCCCCCTGAAAAATGACCCAGGCATTAGGAGGGGGTGCTGAGATGCAGGCAAACCAGAGTCAAAAAGCGTATGCTGAGTTCGGGATACCTGTGATCCGGTCTCCAGATGTGAGAAAGAATTTGACAGGGCGTAAGAAAAGCGCAGCTGTGCCCGGGAGGGGAAGCGTGTGAGCGGAGCTCTGCTCGGCCCGGCGGTCGAGGCTCCGCGGGCGGACGGCAGGCAGCGCAGAGCCGGCCCCCGCGGCAGTCCCGGGGCNCCTGGGCTGCCCGGCCCCCGGGCCGCGGCTTCGGACGGGGATTGTCCGCGCCGAGCGTAGAGGGGCGGCCGGCGCGGACACCGCGCTCTGCTGCCGCTGCCCAGTGGCGTCCGAGCCAAGCCGCAAACGGCATCAGGCCCCGTCTGGGAGGGCAGATCAGTGTTAGCTGACGGCAGAGAGAAACCTCTGGGCTACGGGAGCTGTTTTACCGGGGATTTGATGTTCTGGGGCCAGTGCTGTTTAGCCCCCTGTATTTCTGCAGAGGGGGACTTGAGTGGTGTTATACAACTACATAGATCTGCTTGTATTCTAGTAGCCGTGACAGGCTTTTAACCAAAAAGATTGCCCACGCTACGGGCAGGACATAGCACGGCAGTTTTGCTGTAGTGCTATTTCAGATAGCCAGCAGGTGAGGCGTACCATGTCAGAGAAGTGCCTCCGGCTTTAGTAAACTGTCACTTCCTTTTACTATGATGCTGATTGAATGGGGTTTTTGTTTGTTTGTTTGTTTGTCTTTTGAAATGGTTTTTCGGTGTGGTTTTGTTGTTGTTTTTTGTTTGTTTGGTTGGTTTTTTTTAAATTTAAAGCCTGAACGTTTGTGATTCAGATGTTTGGGGTTTAAGAGAGCTCTGCCACTATACATAACATTATGAGATTGGATATTTCACACGGATCATGCTGGAGCAACATATTTGCTGTAGCAAAGTATCTTCTGTATCTCTTATATACTTGCTGTTAAACATGTTTACAGTGGGATATTCTCTATATGTCTCTTTATCAACATAATTTTCAAAAT
Source organism: Pomatostomus ruficeps (assembly GCA_013400735.1). Classification (NCBI taxonomy): domain Eukaryota; kingdom Metazoa; phylum Chordata; class Aves; order Passeriformes; family Timaliidae; genus Pomatostomus; species Pomatostomus ruficeps. The sequence goes on along the minus strand of VYZT01032597.1, from coordinate 15,742 downwards.
ACACAGTATCTGCTTGTAAACTAAGAAAAAAAATGAGCTAGTGTTTTAAGTTGTGAACATCTGAAGTTAAACCACAAAATTCTGTTACCAAATCACTGGAGTGGCCAGTTTTTAGAGATTCATGTATTTTGGACTTGCCAAGGGAATTGTAGTGTTACCTATAAGAATCAGTGGATACTGATATGAGCCTAAAATGAGTTTAAGGAAACATCATTGTAGTTTTCTTTTTCTTTTCTTTTTCTCTATTTTTACCTTAATTAAAAGCATGCTCTGAAGTTGCAAAATCAATTTACAGATTTGGTAAGTTTCTCTTATACCATCACAACCTTATTTAAAGTAGCAGCAGGCTTCTATAGTAGTATTAAAAACCACAATAAGCAGCAAATAGGTTGCTATGTTTGAACCTGTTTCCTTAATTGTTTTGTGGCTTGATAAGGAACAAATGAAGTTTTCTTGACTGTTACAAGGTCAGGGCACAGAGACCAGTCAGTAGTGAATGTGCTGAAGTATGTTGTTCCTAGAAGTAACCAGAATCAGGAAGAAAACATAAGAATCATCCAGAACTATACCAGGAAAAGACATTTCTCTTTGAGCTTCAGCATCAGATTTTTTGTTTTAGTATTGTTGGAATAGGGAGCAGATAATTGTTACTTGTTACTGCTTTCCCCTCTGCCCCTTTGTGACCCCCTAGTGAAAGACAAAACACCATGTAGCAGCTTAAAAAGGGCAGAAGGTAGATGAGTTTAAGATGTCTACAGCTCATAAAGGAGAATGTAGTTTCAATAAACATGTCTGTCCATGCATATACACAATTATGCAGTGCAGACAGTAGTCCACCCTGGGCTGTGGGTAAATGATTTATGTTTCTGGGTTTCAGTTTTCAAAATGGTTATTGGCACCTAAGAGTACAGGTTCCTCTGGGGCCAATCAACATTTGTATACATGTTGATTGGCCTTGTGGAGAACCTCATGGGCTCAAGAACTGCAGAATGGCACTCCTCCATCCTCCCCAGGAGTTCTTGTTTGCCTCTGCATAACCACACTGGGAGGTGCCCCGAATAATAGAAAACAGGTTTTAATGGTCATGAAGCCAGAATTGTCCTGGATTCATAGTATTGTCTTTAAAGTGGGATTGCAGTATGGGATAGAATGTCACAGGGAAGCAGCAGCAGTGAGAAGAGAAGATCAGTTCCTTCATGTTGTTGTCAGCACTATGCTGAATGTGACTGGTGTCACAAATAGGATGGCACAGACCATGCTGGATTGCTGTATCCCATCTGCAATGTCCATCCGTGTGGCTATCATCTGGTTGCAGAAGCTGAATGAAACTATTCCAGGAGGAAAGTCTATGCGAACTATTGCATTACTCTTCCTACCTGTTTTCCTACATAAATATCTCCTTCATCCCGCCTTTTTGTGATTCAGATTATCTTAAATTTATTTTTTACTTAATAGCAGTATGTTAAGTGAAAAGGTGGATCCCTGCACATGTGTCCTCCAGCAAGCTGATCTGTAGGTTTTTCTGTGCTCCCCAGGGAGGTGGTAGGTTCAAGCAGGGTAATCCAATTTTTTTGAGAATTGCACTAATGAGTTTGAGACTCCTGGGCTGGTACACAGCACAACAAGAAGATGAGGTGGCCACAGTTTAACAAGTTTTGATCTTCCCTCTGCGTTCTTTTCAGACTGGCTCTATCACATGCTGTGTAAATCTTGCCTGAGTCTTGTAATATATAAACTTATTTCTGTGTAACATGCATTCTAGGTAAACCCTTGTGATCCACTCTGTATGACTTGAATTACCAGTTCTTTTGCTTTATGTTCTCATCCCTAACAGTTTCCCTCAGTTTTGGAGGTGGTCATATTTTTGCCTCCCAGCTGAAAGAAGAGAGGCTCCTTTGAGGGGCAATAGCTGTTTAAGTTTCAAAAAAGGCAGAATGTATTAAGTACTTGTCTTCATCCTTTCCTTAGGAGTGCCACCTTTGCATCTCTGCCATAGTGCAGTTGCTGGCACACTGTTCTGAGTTGTACAGTACTCTCTGTCCATCATAGAGGAACAGAATGAGGCATCTAAAAACAGTTTCTGAAGTTTCTTCTTGTTCTTTTTGCCAGGACAGAAACTGACTGCTGTCATGATGTACTTTGAGAAATGCTAGTCAGAGAAAGGGTTTTTTAAAACCCATTGGTGATGTGACATATTGTTATCTCAGTTTACAGATCACAAGTCCTTTGGTTGCTAATAAAATTGCTGCTTCTGGTTTTTTCATTATTATTAAGTCTTAGAGATGAGAGTTGAGGTCAACCCTCTTCAGCATTATCAGTAATGAGAAGGTCTGCAGAGGAACGGTGTTGGGGCAGATGCTTGCCTCCCAGCCTTCAGTGGTTTCAACTATAATGGTCTGGAACTTGGTAAACACCATGGCTGCACCCTGGTGTCAGCCCTGTGATGTGAAAAAATCAATGTTTTCACTGTAGAAGTGTTCTTGTAACTGCCATGTAGTGCTAGAGATTGCACATCGGTGCCTGGGACTTGGTCATATCTCTGAAGGGTTGACAGCCTGTATTGACTGTAGCGTCAGTTTAGGCTGCATTGTTGAGGTCAGGCTGTGAATATAAATTATTTACCAGCCTGGGTGGGGTGGGATGATCCCAGGTTTGATCAGTCCAAGTCCTATCAGTCTTATAAACCAGTGCATTTGATTACCTTAAATTGGTGCAATTTAGCCCCCAAACAGGCATAGCAGAGCTCCTGCTAGTACATCCCAAGTGCTTATGAAGTACATCCACTTCTCTGCTGGCCAACCAGTGTTTCAGAAAGGCTGGGTGGCAGTGCTGTGCATCCTCAGCCCTCACGGTGAGCTCGTCCTGTCCATTCTCCTTACAGCACCATCCTTACTCATCACTTGTGCCAGCTCAGCTCATGAGACCATCTGAACACAAATGCAGGCATCTTGGTGAGCAGAGAGTGCTGCCGGAAGGCTGGGTGGCATCTGGAGCTGCTGCTCGAGGGAGAGGAGCTGTCATGAGGGTGGAGCAGACAGGAGAGCATATCTTGGAGCATAGCCCAGCCTGCTGGGAGCCCGAAGCCACAGCCCAGCTTTGTGCCAGAAGGGCAGTGGCTATGGCTGCCAAGTCATTCTGTGCAGCCTGGCATAAACTGCTACTGCAGCTGCTCCTTGCTGCCTGTTCCCGGGGAAACCTAAGCCTTTGGGAGTCCCTTAGGCCACTGTTGAAACCTTCAGCGAATAGGCAAGGGGATAAACCTGGTGTGGCAGAATATGTCTTGACACGAGGCTGAAGGTGCAGAAAGACCTGGTGGAGAGCTCAAGGGCATGTCCAGGTGTTCTCTGGGGCAAAGGGGCATGAGGATGTCCCTGTCGTCCCCAGTGGCTGCTCCCAAGCCATGGCTGGCTCTCCCTCCAGCTAGTTTGTGGGTCTACAATGTTTGATGGGTTAATGATGTGACTTACATTTAACAGTGAGCCAGCATGGAAAAGGAAAGCTTTTTTGTTTGAAAGCTGGTGCGGAGGGCAGAGCCAAGGAGAGAGGGAAGACATGTCGTGGTGGGAAATGCAGAAGTGGGACTGACCATACCTTCAGCTTCTTTAGAAATCACCCAAGATGTGCTCCCTTTTTCTTTGGAAAATGGAAGTTCAGTTCTGTGACCATCTGACTGTCTTGTGGTGTGTGCGAGGGCCACTGTGTACAGCTGTCAAGCTCAAGAAGTTTTGTTAATATGTGAGACAAGCAATGGAACAAAAAGAAGAATTCTGATAGAAATGAGAGTGAACAGTCATATGGCTCCAGAGGTGATCTGTGTGGATTGTTCACATCATGGAATCATAGAAGCGCAGAATAATTGGGCTGGAGGCGACCTTAAAGCTCATCTAGTTCCAGCCTACCTGCCACCTTCCTCTAGACCAGGTTGTTAACAAAGTGTGACTTCCTGGGACCCTCCAGCTGCATTTTGCAACCTGCATTTGCTTTTCATGTGAGATACTTTAGATATATCTGACCTTTAGAGAGTCAGCTCTCTAGTCAACATTAAGCCCTGTGTCGAGAAAACACAAAACAAGCAAAAGAAAGCTCTGATACTTACTGTCAGATAATTTTTTTCTCTTCCTCCTCCTGGTATAAACTAGGAAGAGCTTTGTGCTCTGTGATTTTGAATCCTTTGCTGAAGGAATGCATTTGTCAAAGCAATGAGTGGTTGACCTCTGTGATTGCTCAGTGCTAGGTAAGTGAGACTCAGTTTCAAAAAGAGCAAGTTGATTAGCTCTTTGCTAAGATCAAGTGCTTAGCAAGTAAGAAGAACTACCTTCCAATGACTGGTTTTCAAAGTGGAAATCTGAATGAGACTTGAAGCATTGTATTGACCCTCTGAATAATACATCTGAGCATCATCTTCTTATGGCTGCCTGGATTTTCACTTCTTTAAAATTACTTACAACAAGATCATTTCAGGTGGGATATGTAACTTGCTTTGAATATTTATGATTTTCTGATTAGATTGTGTTAGTTAATAAAAGAACACCAAATGCCTGACTTTCTTTGGGACTGACTTCCAAAATGTTGTTGGTAAGACAGATAGGAATGTCCATTAAGAAAACTACGAAAATTTTGTCTCTAAAAGAGACACAGTAAAACAAGGCCATGGTTCTATTTAAAGATTTATAATAATTTGCAAATATAATTTGGGTTAATTTGTCATTTCTTCCTCCATTACTGGTGTCTGCTCTTATTTGCTGCAGGTTTTGGGTATCTCCTGTAATTTACTCTGCAATTTGAACTGTTTTCTGTCAATTAAAGTCTTCAGAAGATGTATTTCTGTATCTTTATATAGGACTAACTTGTTCAGTAATCCCTTATCCTGCTCACTGAATTGGTTTTGTAAGAGATGGTATATACTATTACATTGTATAAAGTGCCAAAGTAACCCAAATGTCAGCTTTTAGCAGGGTGGCTGCCATCAGCAATAAGCACAGATTTTTTCATTATCTGTATGGGCTGCAGTCATGAAACAGTCAGACACAAACTTTCTCAACAGTCACCATGCTTCTAGAACAGTGGGTTTTGCAGTGGCCTGCTTTACGTGGAAGGCTGAATTACATGTCATGTCACAGAGACTTTTTGCATTTCCAGGGGAAACCTGTTTTTAAGCAATTTGCAGATATCTAGTGCCAGTATAAGATGGGGACCTGTTTAAAGGATAGAGATGAGGAATATAAATTGTGATTTGGGATTCCTTGTGTTTACGTCCTTTGCAAAAGCCTGGGCTGCTGGCAGCAGTGTTAAGGTGAGGTCTTGTCTGGCCTTCCCCACCTAGTGCAGTGCCATGGGCTCTACAGAGGGACAGGTCTGCTCAGCCCCTCTGGCTGCAAACCGGGAGTTCCTCCATGAGCACTTGCATTCTGAGCCGGGTGTGCTTTTGGAGCAGTGCTCTTTGATGTGTTTATCTAAAACATTGCATGTCAAGGGATAGCAGGAGGGCTTACTTGATTAGTTAATAAACATAAGAAGTAGAATGTAATAAACTAATTAAAGGTCTAATATTCCAGACTAAGCTAAGATTTCCATCAGTTCATTGTTCTCTGTGACTCAGGAGTTAAGCTGAAGCGTTTTTCACAAGGAGGGTTTTGGTTTCAGTATTTCCTGCATTTTGTTGTCATAACCCCACTGATACTTGTTGTATTGTGTGGTCTGCTCTGGATCAGAAGCACCACATTGGAAAGCCCATTAAAGTCAAAGGGTTTTTGGTTTTTTGGTCAAACTTGTGTTCAAAATAGTGGAAACAGTTTTATGAGCTTTTGATGCAAGACCCTAATCCAGAAAATCACTTAAGCATATATACTCAGCTGTTAAGTGCAGTTGATTAACTGTGAAACAATATGCCATAGCACTCTGTGGAGTGAAGATTGAATTTATATCTTTTTGAGAAGCTAACATGCTACATTTGTTTTGAGGAAAAAAACCTGAAATCTTTCTTCAGCATGACCGAAGAGTTATAAGAAGTTCTGTTACCCCACTCTGACTTGAGTCTGCATTTATCCAGCAAGCACATGTGACTTCTTTTAGTGTTCATACTGTATTTGTGAACATCTAAGAATATGGTTCCAGTGGATGGGTTTGAATTGATTACTAGGAAATAATAACAGAAATTCTGCTGTCACCTGAAATTATATCTTGTCTTTAAAAGGGGAAAATATGAAAATTTCATAGTGCTACTGAATCTGTAGTATGCCTGCAAAGACCATTTGGGATTAGCTGATAGTTGTTTTGTGGTTGGCCATGGTGGACAGATGAACAGTGGAAGCATTCAAATGAAATTATTTGCACAATATTTTTCAAATCTTAGTAAAATTTCGTGATGAAAATTTTCTGGTGAATTCAATTGCTTATCACTCTGTATTTCCATACATGTGCAGAATCTGTGGGACAAAGAAGTAGGTAAGAAAGACTGAAAAAGCAAAAGCTGCCAGTTAGTAACAGATGTACTGATGCATGGTAGTGATGGAGATCAGAGGATCGTAGCACGTCTATGTTACAGAGCCAGGTGGTTGACCTATGACAGGGTAGCCTGAACATAAAGGAATTCTAGAAGACCTGGGAGGCTATTCAAACCTCTCATGGGCTCATATTTTACTGCATGTGACGCTGGAGTTGTGCAATGCTCTTCTACCTTACGTGGATCCAGAGTGGTGTTCTTTGTTTAGCGATCCATTGTTATATTACTTCATACCATAAGCATGTGAAGAGTGGGTGCTGAACCACAAAGTTCCTGCTCTGAAAAGCTTATGTGAGACAGCCCCTTAAGTTGGAAATCTCTTTAATGCTGGCAGTAATTTTTCAGTTGCCATGAAGAGTTTCCAGGGGTAAGAGTTCAAGAGATACCAATGTGCTTAAAGCCCTGAGCTCTTGTGAAATAGTCTTGAGTGCTAGCTTACAGGAACTCTGACTGCATTTCAGGTACCTAATGTTATTGCAACTGACTTGCTATATATGAAGTTAATTTTGAAAGGTTTTAAGATATTTCAGGACACTCTGCTTGCAGTGGATTCTTGCATTGGCTGTAATAAGAGGAAGTTCCTTCCCTCCTCTGATGTATTTGAATAAAGGCTGATCACAGACTGCACTATGCTGACTTCTCACAGACATGCTTTCACCTGAAAATAGTACCTCCGTTCTTCACAGGCACTAAAAGTCAGTTTGGATCTTTGAGGTATTTCTGATTATTGACATCATCAGTAAGGTCCTTTACAGGTACTGTATACTTGAATACTGGGGCAATTCTATTAGCCCCAGGATCACCTGTTGCTTTTTAAAAGAGTGTTTGCTTTCATCTAATAATTTTGAGAGTAAGAAAAAGTTGTATAAAAGTTGTATATGATGTATAACTTTATAAATTTTCTTTTTTGCTCAAATTTTGACAAACCCATTCAACAATGCAGAAATAAGGGTACACCCTAGGGTATCAGGTACACCCTAGTAGTTAAAATGTTTTGGAAACCCCAGTTGTTTGGAAGTGACATTGTGTGCTGGTTTCACTAAACACACAGTGTATGCAGAGCTGAGGTATGGTGCTTGACAGAACGTTTCAGCTCTTGAAGTACTGTTTTGGCTAAGACACTGTGTTTCTCTGTTATCAATACAAATTTGTTGCAGTTTCAGTAAGCTTCTTACAACTTGATTGTTCTGCCTAGTTTCCAGCAGAAGTGTACTTTGCCGAAATGAACTGACCTGTTACGTAAACTGGCTAGTCTTTGTGTGATTTCTAAATATCTGCACCTGTCTGGAACTACAATGTGTCATTAAAGACAATTGTAATACAATTGATTGTATTTCAATAATGGATGAAATTATTCTGTCAGAGAGATGAGTGCCTTTTAATTTTTTTTTCGCGGGGAATTGAACAGTGTCCCAAGCAGCATGATGTTTCATCAGAAAATATGTGTATCTGTGCCTTTCACCCTAAAGCAGGCATAAGTACAACTAAGGATACTATAAAATTGTTGTTTATTATTGACAGTGTAACCTAGTTGTCCTGAGTTTGGTACTTGACCAGTGAACAGTGCTTATTGTCTGGTCTTGAAGGAACATAGTCACTCTCCTTGCTGATTGCACCCCTGCATTTTGAAGGACCTCTTTGCTAGGCTCGGTTCTTTGGTTTTGTCTGCTCCTACTGCTCGTCAGAAAGGATTTGAAAGAAATGAGTGGTGCATATGTTTCCGTATATTTTACACTCTGATCTCTTTCTTTTCTTCTGGAAGCCTGAACTTTTGAATATTTTGACCTGACAGTGTCCCTTTAATACCATATTATGCAAGGATCTCAGACATTAAAGATACTGGAAAAAGTGATTAAAAGCAATTTTCTAAAAACTACTCATGTGCCTTAAATTTCAGAGCCAAACTCTTGCCCACTCCATTGACTAAATCAGTCTAGAAATCTCCAAAGCCTCTTCTGTGGCAGGGAATTATAAGCAGCAATCCTAATCCTCAGACTGGTGAGAAAAGAGAAGCCAAAACTCCCAAACAAAGGTCTCAGAACTTCCTTAGAGGAAAACCAGAAAGAAAGCTGCAACATAAACTTGGCTTCAGGTCTTTGGTATATCAGAACAGAAATTTGCCAGTCAGAGAGAACATGTAGTTGTATTTTTGTCTCCTTTAGGATTTGGTGGTGAAAAGGATACATATTGATCATGGATGAGGTATATGTACTTCACTGTAGTGAGAGGAAACATTTTAATTTGTTGTAGAAATTTAATAAAATTATGACAGTTTTGGAATGTTAGTCAGAGTTTTGTGACAGGAGATGCACATGTTACAGAAATCTTTTACAAAGCTAGGAACCGAGAGCTAGACTAGAAGACTGCTGTTTAGAAGTCTCCTCTTTTACTTTTTACTTGCCCAGCCCTGAAGCTATGGATGACTGTAAAAAAGCATAAAGTTTTAAACCCCTTTTCCCGATGATACAATCAGCCTAAAAACCTAAGTAAAGCTTTAGATTTAGAAATTAATGTTAAGGTTCTGCTGTAAATTTTATATACTAAGTAAAGATCTATAAAATTAAGAATAATTACTTAATTAAGTTCAAGATTTCAAACTTCAGCATCCAACAGTTACCATTCTTTTCAGGGAATTTGATCTTGATAGACCTGAAGAGAAAGGTTTGACGATCTCCAATGAGATTCTTTGAAAGGAAATCTGTGTGCCATAGTGAGTGTCCAGTTTGCTAAGCTGTGACAGGCATCACTGACAGCACACCTGGAGGCAGGTGGAGAAAGCCCCCATCATACACTCGTAGTGCTAGGTCTAAGTCCCTGCTTTTGCATTTCACTCTAGTCCTGGTTCAGCAAAAATATAACCAAAATGCATCTGTTTCTGACTCTGTGAAGAATAATAAAAGACTCAACCATATCTTTCGGGTAAAATGAAAATCTTGCCTTTTTTGACACAGCTTGAGTAAGATTGCAGTTTGCTAGTCTCTGGCAGAAGGAAAGTGCAATTCTTAAAGCATTTTTGATTCATCCTTGCCACTTTCTCTATTGTACATATGTTTGACAGAACACCTAAATAATTTTCCTGGTGGCAATAAATTTAAATATTGATCTTCCTGAGGAATTCTGTAAAGCTTGGAGGTGAAGGGCTAGGACTGTTCAGAGCTGTAGTTTCAATTTGTAGTCTTACATGTAACATGATGGGAATTGTTCTAAGTTATCCATATACAGCCATTTTGTCATTACAGTGCCATTTTTGACATCATGTTCCAAAGTTCAGGAATGCATTTATATTTGAAATATCTTTTTAGTCTCCCAAGTCTTGGATTGAAGAGGTCTTCAGTAAAAGAGAATGTGCACACATTATTCCCAGCTCAAAAGATCCGCACAGGTAAAACAGTGAACTTCTCTTTTTTTCTCTTACATTTAAAAAGAATCTGAATAATTTTCTATGGGCATTGTGTTTGGTTTGGATGACATTTTTTAGTATCTCAGTCAGTGATTGCTGGTCTATGGGTTTTCATGGATCCCATCACCAGTATGCTTAAAATGAAACTCTTTATTTGAATTAGAAATTGGCAGAATTAACCTTACTATGCTTCTTAGATTTCTTGCTCTCAGTCCAGTAACCAAAACAGGTATAGTACCCAATTAAGAGACTGAGTTACATGGAGTTACTGCTGCGCCATTTTTTCCCTTCCTCAGAATAATTTCTGCTGCTGATCACAGTCTTCTGATACAGAAGTTTGTATTCATACTGGTGTAGAGTATGAAAGGAGTAAGGAAGAGATCAAACCCTCAACCTGTGCTTTGAGAAAGCAAACATAACTTGGCATTCCAGATTATGTAACTAGTGGATGGGGTTGCATACATAAATTTGAAGAGATCATCTTCTGAGAATGTAAACTTTTAATTTTGATCATATGGTTTTGAACACATGGATAGTGTACCATACATAAGATAGATACCTCAACTATAAAATGCAGATTTGACATACAGTCTGAGTTGTGAAATGCCAGACAAATCACTCAAGTTATCCAGTACATGTGCCAGGGGTTAGTGCTGGAGATGACAGCCTATATTGTTGTTGATGAGAATGCTTTCACTGTTGAATCGATACTATAAGAATAGCATTACAGCTGTCTTATTTTATACAAGCATGTATTAATTGTCCACCTTTTATCACAGATGTCCTGCGGGATGCCAGGTTTGCCAGAATTTAATCAGGTAAGAGTGCATAAATATATGTGTATGATTTTTAGAGTGACCTAGTAGTAGGCAATCCTAGTCAAGGAAGTAATGACAAGAGAAATATCCTTTCTGTTTTATGGTCAGAGTAGCATTTCTAGGGATGTGCTGAAGAATGCTTAGCATAAATATAAGAATAAATTGTGTGATAACCTTTAATTTATTTGTAATAGAAAAGTCTACCCAAATACCTTGTGTGGATAATTTTGTTTTAATCTCCTCCTGAGGAATGAAAGGCAGAAAGGTGTCTTTAAATGAGAAACAACTCCAGCTATATCTTGGATTATATTAAGGAGAGTGAGTCAATAGCAATAGAGAAGAGTGAGAATTATGGAAAGAAAAAGAAAATGAAGGGAGAAGAAAAAGGGTAAAAGAAACATCCCTGATAATAGGGTTCTTGAAGATTTTTCATCTTTTCTGCAGGGATGATTCTGAGTCCCTGCTTTTCAAAAGGCAAGCAACAAAATTTTCATCAGTTTGGTGCTTTTGAATTGTGTTTTTTTCAGGCAAATTGTATTTTGTGACCTGTATTAATTAGTTGTTTTCAGTCCAATATTTGTCATTCAGATGGTATTACCAAACACATCTTGGTACTGTATATTTATGGTAGTGCGTTATCAGTTGTTGGAACAAGAAGTTCAACTTTAATTTGCTTAGTGTTAAAGGCATCTGAAGGCTGAATAGCTGATGACTAGCAAGCTGGTGTCAAGTAGTCCATAACCTGTGTTAACATGATTATCATGCTTCACATTTTATTTTGCTTCTAAGATTTACAAGAGCCATGTTTTCAAAGAATAAATAAATTGCTCCTGAAATCAGATCACTGTAAAGGGCTGATATGCAGAACGGTGCTGGCATTGTAAGGCAGATGATTTGTGCTTGTGTTCAGAAAGTGTTAGCTCCTGCTAAGAGAATGGTCTCATGTTATTAAAAGATTTTTGCAGGTCTTCTGAGAGAAGAAATACAGGGGTCATTTTAATGCTTCCTGTTAACCCACAGATACTCAGCTGGGTATTGCAACCAAAATTACATTGTCCTTCAAAATACAGTAGTTTAATTTCGTCTAAATTAAGACTACAGCAGTTATGTGGTTCTCCCCCTCTTCCCCCTCAGAGTGACCGTGTTGTTAATTGGTCTGGGAAGGGAAGATCATTAGGACAAAAATTAACCCACAGAAGTGGAAAACCAAACCAAGATTAGCTTCCAATAAATCAGCCTCCTAGTCAAACACAGTTTAGCTGAATAAATGTGAATAGAACACTAGGAGAGGGAGGAAGAGAAATAGAAAATGCGCACTCCAGTGGATGGGTTTGTTTTCTCCTTTCACCTTTCTCTGCCAAGACATCCTGTGTCTTTTTGTGTCTTTTATCTTGTAGTTGTTTCTTTCAGTTTTTGCTGAGCATTTTCATACTGTTTAGATTAATATGAATCCAGTTTGTTGGTCTGTCTATTTTTGCAGAATGTGTGTGGGTGTCTAATGTTCATTTCAGTCCATCCCTATCTCACAAATATATTTTCTAAATGTTAAATGTTGTCTTCAGGTGTATTACAAGATGTAGAGAGAGCTTTGTTTGAGGAGAATTTTTCTGTTCCTAACAAGGTTTATTAGATCACTGCTGATCTAATAAACACAATATAACCAATCATAACAAACATATGATTGTTATGATTATTTATATTGTGTTTATTAGATCAGCAATGAAAGAGGTTTTGGGCTTACTGAATTCTGTAGTTTTCCACAACAATCCAAAAATCACGTGGATATACTTGATGCCTACTATAATTTGACCTAATATTGTAGGCAAATGAAATCTCTTCATGATTTCTTTTGTAGAGAATTTCCAAGGTTTGCAAACAGTTTGTGAATGGAAACAGTTTGTGAATGGGTTATGCAACTAATTTGCTAATTCTAAGTAGAATTACTCCATTTAGAAGTTGCTAATCAAATCTGAGTAATTTACCAGCACCTTTGCCTGTGCTCCACTGGTGAGCTGAAATGGGTCTCTATCCACTCCTATGTGCAGAACTCACAGAAACCTCCCAGAGAGCAGTTAGAGTGATCTCGCTGTATGAGTATTCAGAAGTGTGGTGTTAAATTCCTGCATCCTTAGACATCTGAGATGTTCTTGCAACTTGTCTATATACCTCACCTTTCAGGCATAATTTTTAGACACAACTTCTAAATTGCTGCCTGCTAGGGCACTGGATATTGTAGTCTGACTCCTGCAGTTATTTTTACTTTGGTATTGACCCTTTGGGATTTCCCTTGTTGCTCAAAATGTGACTTTTCTAGTAGCCTGCTTTTATGTTACTGATGACGTCCCCACCTTATCGAGTAGCTTGGTGGGCCTTTGAGGCAAAAAGGCAAAGTCTTTGCAAAGATGCTTTGTATCAATGCATATCATATATCCATAGGATCTCAGACTAACTCAGGCTGTCATGGACATGGTCTTCAGTATGCTCAGCCAGGGGAGTCAGATGAGGATGCTTCACCCAGTTGTGTGAAACCCCCAAGGATGGAGAGAACCCACCCTCCCCAGGTCCTGACTCCACCACTGGGTTGTTCTCCTGGAAAAAAGGCTTCTTCTTATTTCCAGCCTCAGACTCCCATGTGTCAGCTGTGCTGCTGCCTCTCACCCTTCTGCCATGCATCACTGAAGGGCCCAGCTACGCCTTCTCCTGTATCCTATCCCATCAGTGCTGGGTGTGTTGTTGGAGCCCCTGAAGCCATCTCTTGTCCCAGCTGAACCATCCTCTGTCCAAAAGCCTCTTCTCAGACACCAAGGGCTCCAGCCCCACCATCTGTCACCAGAATAGTCACTCTGCCCCTGAAGCCTCTTCAGTCTGCTAGTGTCTCTTCTGTGTTGGGAACTGAAGCTGGAGGTGGTGCCCAGACAGGGGCTGACAGGCACCAAGCAGAGGGGATGGCCCCTGCTGTCCCCTGTCTCTCAGGCCATGTCACACTCACACCACCCCAGGCACCTCTGGCCTTCATTGCTGCCCAGGCACATGGATGACCCTGGCTCAGCCCACCAACATGCAGGACCATGTCCCAGAGCTGCCCTGTCCCTAGGGCTGCACATTCCCTTCATCCCTTTTTCCAGGTGGACAGGCTGAACAGGAGTGGCCCTCTACAGACCCTGAGGAACTCTACTTGATACTGGCCCACCACCCAACCACGTCCTCTCCTGCCAGCCTGTCATCCCTCCCACACTGTAATGTCACTGACCAGCTACAGAAGCTTGGCTACAGCAAGGGTAGGTGCTCTTCTCTCACCCCCACAATTATGTTGCCGTAGGCAGTGGGGTGGGTCAGGCATGACTGACCCTTGGTGAATCCTTGCTTACTACTTCCTGCCGCTGTTTCCTCCTTCATGTGCTCAGATGTGGGCTCCAGGACATCTCACTCTTTGATTTTACCTCAGACTTATGGCCAGATGACCAGCCTATTGTTCCCCAGAGTGGCTTTTGCCCGTTTTTGAAGGCAGACATGATATTTGCCTTTCTCTGGTTATTAGGGACACCCTTCATCTTCACAGCCTTGGAAACTGGCTGTACAAGAGTATCAGCTGCATCCCTCAACACCCTGGGGTGCAGCCTGACAGGTCCCGGGGACATGTGTGTGAATCAAGTGCTCCTGTGCTATTCTGACTCAAACATATCTCAGCCTGGTAGTGCCACTCCTCCTTGAGCCCTTTCTCCCAGAGTGTGGGAGGCTTCCTTCTCCAGTTTGCTTTTGCAGAGTATTGAATCAACCAAATGTAGCTGCCTATGCTGAAAAAATGGAGTGCAAACCTAATTTCATGGCTTCTGGGTATCATGAAGTGCCTAATTAAAGCAGCTTGCTTCCTGCATTTGCTTTGGGTTGTTTTGGGGTTTGGTTTTGGCTGGTTGATTAGCTGGTTGTTTTTTTAAAAATCTGTTTCTTTGTCACCAGTTAGTTCTCACTCATCTCCACTGAAAACTGTCTCTCTTGGAAGGCACATCTCCAGAGTTTTGCAGATGTTTACATCTAAGCTGCCCCTAAATGGACAAGTAGTACAGCGGAAGCCTGAGGCAGTCATGTTTGGGTTGTTGAAGGATGTTTGGTTTCTTAGAAGAGGAAAAGTGAAGAATTTATCTCCATTTCCCAGGGTATAAACTTCTGAAATGTCTAGAGGAGACCTGGACTGTCAGCTGTCACTATAAATTACGCTGAAGTTAATCCTGTAGAAGAGACTGAAGCCTGTTGAAGCCTGTCTAAGAGTAATGATTGAATTTGGAATCTGGGTTATTATTCCAGACGCAAACCTCTAATGCTGAGTTTCTTCTCTGTTTCTGTCGTGTTTCTGGCTAGGACAGGTTGAATTCTTTGCAGAAGCCAGCAGTGGGTCTGGCTAGGACCCAGAGGTTGTTCTCTACCGCCTCAGGTCATTGCCAAGGCTGGGGGACAGGAGTCTCTTCTGGGGAGGAGGGGACCCTTCTGGGTTGAAGTAGTGTGGTCTTGTCTACTGTCAGGGCCTTTCCGTGTGAGTCATTCATTTTTGTGCCCTTTGCCATCAGTATTGTTGTTGTTACTGTTCATTTCCTTATCTCCTTGCCGTTTGCAGTAAACCATCCTTATCTCAACCCATGACCCTTACCTTGTGTGCCTCGGGTTCTCCTCTCCAGCCCCAAGAGGGGGAAGGACAGGGGGAGGAGGAGTGAGTGAACAGCACATGGTCTGACATGTTTCGGTGGGAACACTAAGTTGGGGAGTACCATTCCTAAACCATGACAGCCTTATTTGGCACGTAATGTGCATCAGGAAGAGCTGAGGTAACAACATATTTGGCCAGAGCTGGCTGGAAACAAATTTGGTTTAAGTATTTGTTGCAATAGGCATGGAGCCACGGGTCACAATGTTACTGGGTCTGTTCATGTGGGTGTGGTGCCTAAACCTGTATATATTCCTGTATGTGCTCGTTGCAGTGTTGCTTCTCTAAGGAGCAGGAAGAATCAAGATTGCTTTGTTGCTGTACTG
>VYZT01032595.1:1874-16455 GCA_013400735.1 Pomatostomus ruficeps | reverse complement strand
TTTGAAACCAAGACAATGTGTTTCCCTAGTAATTCTAAATTTTAATCTGTTTGCAATGATTTTAAACAACACAGTTAACTTTGAAAATAAAGGTAATAGTTTTGTTCACAGTTCATAATTGTGAGTTCTGTGGTATCTATATATATAGATAATTTCCCAATGCATATAAATAGAGGAAAAGTGTATTTTATCTTTTGTTAACAATTCTATAACAGATAAACCTTATTTCTCAACAGTGCTTGTGTAATTTTCAAACAAAATAATCAAGACAGTTTAGACAATTTAGCTAAGATTTATAATAGAATAATTTTTTTTTTACCAGACACAAGTGAAAGATGCCAATATGTTTGCAATTCACAGACGCAGGACTGCTTTTTTAGTCGATCCCTCAACTTTTTAACAAAATAAGCACAGAGACTCCTTCTCTCCATGTTCCTTTCCGTGTAATGATTCACAGTCTTGAAAGCAGGGAATGTAAAATGAAAATGCTCTTTTAGATTGCTCCTCTGAAATAAAATATACTGTTATTGAAAAGCAAAGCAAAAAAATTCCCTCTATTCTTTAACAAACTGAGCCTGTCATCAATATCTGGTCAGGAAAAGTCATTATAACCCCTGGACTGTCACTGTCACTTACTCTGTAATCCTTGTGACAGATGTCACCAAAATGCAATCCACTATGATCATGCCACATGGGTTCTGGAGTATAGACTAAGAATAAACACAAAAAAGGGCTAATTAGAGGCACAGAGACTTCCTTGAGGTCTAGCACACAGAAATAAAACTTGGATGATATCCTTTCTTTTAGGGAGAGCCCTTTGTAGACATTGTCAATTTTTTTTGCTGTGCTGTATCTTTTATAAGTAAGCCAAGCTAAGAGCAATTAGTGAAACGTCCTTGATAGAGGGTACTAGGAATCCTTCAAAAACAAGTCTGTATTTAGAAAGAAAATACTAATAAAAATTGAATTTTTCCACTCTTGTGTAATCTCTACTTTAGGTAATAGGTAGTTCAGGAAAAGAGTATATCTGAATGAGAAATCAAAACTCAGATCAGTGACTGTGAAATAAAGCTTGGCTTCCAACTATTCTTCAGTTGTTTTAGGTTTTATAATAATAATGCAGGCCAGGGGGGGAAAAAGTGTGGGGGAGAAACTATATAGATATTGTATAGCATTCTTTATTACCTTCAAGTTCGATGAAGTTTTAGGGAGACAAAGGAATATGTTTTGTCTGAGACTTCTGTATAGAGATTAATAGAAAACTACCAGGGAAACCATCAATCATCATCATCATCGAATTGTAACGGAATACTAAGCTGAGAGGGACCTTGGGCATCACGTGGTCCAAAATCTCCTGACAAAAGCACAGTCTACACAAGATGACCCAGCACCTTGTCCAGCTGTATCTTGAAAGCATTCAGTGTTTGGGAATATGCCACTGCCATGGTGAGATTATTCCAATGGCTCACTGGTCCCATTGGGAAAAATGTTTCTTTTGTGTCTGATTGGAAACTCCCCAGGAGTCGCTTGTAGCCATTACCCCTTGTCTTTTCCATGTGACTCCTGGTAAAACTGAAGTCTCCATCTGCTTTGTAGCCACCCTTCAAATATTGAAACCTGGTGGCAAGGTCTTCCCTAAGCTCCAGGCTGAACAAACACAGTTCTCTCAGCCTTGCCCAGGGTTTTGATCATCCTTGTGGCCCCTTAGGGACTGTTAGGAATTGTCGAGAGAAAAAAATAGCCTTGCAGAATGAAAATGCATGGGGTTTGCTGAACAACAGTTTGAATAAAGCAAACTGTAACTCAATTGATATATGAAAAAGCAAATTAATTTTCTTATTCCAGTGATAGTTGTTTTTTTTTTCATTTCCCCAGTTCCATAAAGCTGGTAAATTTTAAATGTCATTTGTTTTCTGTTGTGGAAATATAATGTCATGTTAGATGTAGTCTTGGATACTAGAGGTGTGATAAAATATTGATTTGAATTCATTTGATTGGAACAATTCTTTTTTTCAATGTGAGATAGATCATGAGAAAAGCTGTAATGCATTACATTACATAAAGATTTATTTTAGGCAGAGAGAGTCTTCTGATGCTTCAGAGTAAATTATATGCATGTGTAAGGATTTCACATGAAAAGTAAAAAAGAAATCTACAGGCTTCAGTGGTAGATGTGATATTGCTAAGAATGAGAATTCAATTTTCCTTAATCCTGATTATTCAAAATTTAAATATTCTTTGTCTCAATAATTGCCTATAGGAAATAAGAATTTTAAAGCATACCATCTATATACCTTAGTCCTATTTGAAACATACACCTTCACTGCAAAAAAACTTCTTTTTAAATGATTATTCACTTACATCTTACATGCTTTAGATGGGAGTATTTTGGCTAACTCCATCCCAAATAAGTAGTAATTGTTTTCCATTCTAATAAAGAGTAATTAATCTCAGTTCCCATTCTGCTAGGCATAAAAATATGGAAGTGGAAGATTCAGATTCTGGCTCAAAAAAGCTTCACTTTAAAATACATAAGGCACAGATAATAAAGCAAAGGTGAGTTCATAGAATAAGTACCATTAGTTAAATGCTTTGGAGTTCAGAGCTAGTAACAAAGAGATCAGCTAAGAAAGGGAAACAAAGAAAATGAGGAGTAAAACTTCACAGAGGTCCATAGAGGGGGTTTAAATTATTATCCATTAGTCCATGACAGAAATTATAAGAACAAACCATTAGTCTGGGTTCAGTCAGTCTGTACGAGCACTTCCTAGTGTCAGAGGTGCATCTAGCCAACTGTGTGCTCATTCACTGAGCAAAAATTCCCGTTTCCATTAAGGATTTTCTTTTTGCCATGGCACACCTCAGAAAATTAATTAAAGGAGTGGAAGAAATGTAAACAAATGCATTTATTTGAAACACATAAATGAAAAGAAACAAGCCATTAGAATCAGGTCTTACGTTTATTACCACTGCCCTTTGAGTTTGTTGTTCTAGAGGCAAAGATGCAGTGACGCACGGCTGCTTCAGAGACTGGTGGAAAGGCTGAATGCGAGAGGTCCTGCAGGCAGTGCTGAGTGCCGTGGGAAAAGACACAACATGAAAACTGATGTAGGGAAAAGTTGAGACTCCAAAATCACCTCCAGGAGCAAAACGGCTGAGTAGCAGTGAAGGAGAGCCAAGTGGATAAACAGAAAAGTAGCCACTTAATGCTTAGTGGTTCTGATCAGAAATGGTTTGATGAATGGAAAAATACAAATATGATGCATACACAAAATTTGGGCTTTCTTTTGATACTGAAACTCCATATTCTTTCTTTCCCATCCTTAGAAGTCACTTCTATAGCAGGAAGGAATAAGTAGGAAATAAGATGTCTTAGAGAAGATACAGAAAGGAATTGTCTGATGTAATGATGCTGACACTTATGTGACCAGTTCCAAAAGTTCATTAAGGGAGAGAAGATTAAAATAAAAGTCTTCTTGTTATCAAGTTTTCGGATGAACTGCTTGTGTGATGTTATTTAAATAGTAGAACCTCCACAGGAGCTTAAAGTGAGCAGGAAAGGAGACATGGGAAATATACAACTGCTTAAGAAATAAATTTCTGTGAGAAATTCAGATGCCTTATAGATATTCATTAAATGTACCAAGTTTTTTGTGAAATTGGGTCTATATTCTTGTCTAAAACTACAGGTTTGAAGACAGAACTGACACAGTTATGCTGTTAGGTTATTCCAGAATGAAATAATATGCTAATATAAAGAACTATTTACTTGATGTTTATGCCTGCCTGTTGCTTATCACAGAAGTTCCCCTTAAGAATCAATTCTGCTTTGGACCTTTAGAGTTTTACTAAATCCAAATATATTTTCTTCAGATAATTTAGTAATACAGCAAGAATGTCCAGTGTAAACTCTGCCTTCTGATCCACTCAGAGGGTTTCTGACAATCCTAACCTTATGTACTCATTCAAATTTTAGTTCCCCACGCTGCTAGAAGGACCTCAACTCACCATTGCGCATAACCCACGGAACAGGTGGATTTGCTCTTTGTGTCATGCACTGATTTTTCTCTTGGCCTCATAGAAAGCTGGTGATCTTTCCCTTTTATCTTTCCTGATATTCTGTAGCTCAAGATACAATTTTATGTCTATGTCTGTGAGTTCTCTAGGGATTTCTTTAATGGCTGCTTCTTGGCACGCTTTTTGGAGACAAAGAGTGCCGTTCGCCATGGTTTCATTTAGATATTGGAATGCTACTCCAGAAACTTTCTTGGCTTTTTTTTTGGTTTGCCAGTACCATCAACACAGAAAGGTCCGTAAAACCCACAGAAATATAAAAAGTACTGCAGCAACCAGTGTTCGGGAAAAGACACACAAATTAAATATATGTCAAGAAACCCGCTAACAGAAAAATAATGCTTAAAAGTAATGGAAAAGTCACTATTATGGCTTTCCTCAGGGGCATAAATCAGGCCAATAGGTGGTTTGAAGTAAAGAAGCATTCAAGTTATACAATGATAAGATAAAATATAGAAACAGCATAGGGAAACATTTTGGTTAGGCATTAATAGATATGGAGCATTCACAAACAACGCTGAGGAAATGTTTTTATTTATTGCAAATACATAATTAATTATAAACCCAATGTTGGACTCTCATATTTATGGTAACAACTGAAGTATAAATATAGCACTGCACACACATTGTCTGGCACAGCATAATGAATTTAGTCTGTATGCTGTGGAAGTTAATGGCATGGGTGTGGAAAAGCCTGCAGTATTTTCTTGGCTTGTTTGGCTATAAATCCAGCCAGGGCATCTATTTTGAAAAAAAGTCTTCTTCAGAGCAAGTAACATATTGTATAGATTTCAACCATCATGAGCCTGACATTCAAAAATAATTGCAACAGTTGCCAGAAAGCATTATTTGATTTGTAAATCCTATTTGTTAATGACTATGTAGGTGGGACATAAAATGCTGGTTTATTGCCCAGTGTTTTTCTTTCCAATGATGTCGCATGATCTGAACTGATTAACTTGTGAGTTGATCCATTGTTGGGAACAAAAACCCAGGGTTATTCAATGGGTTGGGGAAATAAGGCTCAGCCATAAAGAAAAAGAAATTCTTCAGTCATGGCCTACTGATACTGACCGCTTGTTATAACATAAAGAAAACCCCATAGAAATTGCCTTCTTTCTTGGATGATTAGCACAGTAATAGTAACAGATACAGATGATGTTTGTTCTTCTAAAGAAAAACACATAGAAAAGTGGAGGAGCCTGGTGTCCTCTGGAATGTCAGCCCTACTATAACTCATTTTCTTGGTAAAGAAAGAGAGGAAGTTTGGGACTGGATGCATAACTGTTATGACGAGAAAGAAGACATGGGAGAAAAGGAGTTGGTAGAATATTTCTTTCTTAAAAAGCTTTATGTGGCAGGTAGAACACAGACCTTTGAGTATTTGGAGCTAGGGTTTCAGGTATGGATTTTTATTCACTGTTGGAAAAGTACATCAGAATTTTTTTTGGCACTTTTACAAGATAAAAAGCCAATATAAATGAGGACACTTCTCCCCCCAGATTTTCTGTTTAGTATTTCTCCATCTCTGTTGCTGTTTATCTGATCACATTGGAACGGGAGTCCTGACTCCTACCTTAGGTTTTTATAATATGCATAAAATATCTTCCTCAGTGTTGCAGGAGGCAGTGCTGGCCGGAAAATAATTCTCCCAATGTGGTAGAAGAAAGTAATCAGTGCTTGATTAAGTTTTTATTACAAATCAGCTTAGTTTGCTGGCCTTGTTAAGAAAATAAGTTTTCCCCAGGAAAACATAATTATTTTGGGTCTTATTTCAGACTATGCTGGATTTTTGAAGATCTTTTTACGGCATTGAAGTTAAAAGTATTACATAGTATTTACTCCTTCTTCTATTCATATATACAAGTGCTTTTCCCAAATGACTTTACAAAAGTATTGTACAGATTTAAACAGAGACTCTTTGAATTATTCCACAAGGGAAGATTTCAATACGCAGATATCATATTTTCACTGTAAATCAGATTGTACAGAACATATGTCATATATTTATATACCTTCCTCTATCTATTTGCTCCTATTTCTGTCATAGTACAGAAAAAACAAAGGAAGAAAAAGAGAAAAAGAAAGCTTTTTTATCAAGTTTTCACCGATCAAGAAATATTCTTTGCAAAAACTCAACCTTTGTACAAGATATATAGCAATATTTAATGAGAATAGTCTGTTAACAATGAATTGCAGGTCTTGTTTTCGGGAAAAATGCATCAAAAGACAGTCTCAGGCTTTTCTTTTCTCCTTTACTGTGGGAAAACCTTTGGGGCCACATACTGCAAAAAGAAGGTCTAAAATGGAACACTAATCAACAAATACAGAAGATGTTTAAATTTGCCTACTGTTTCACAGATAAATTGATTTGGTAAACAGATCTCTCTCTCCTGACATTACTGAAGAATAACAGTTCACTTATGGCTTAAGCTTTCAGTTCTTAAAAGTTGCTATGCATTTTTCGAATTGAGACTGATATCTTGCACATCGTTCTACCAGTGTTATGTGGGCACATGAGGATACACTGGTTTGTGTGCAATTGTGATAGATCATTTGATAAAGTGCTCAGATGTGATAGAGACTACTGTAAGAAGTACAGAACTCACAGGAGTCTACCTTGACTTCAGCGAGGCTTTTGGCACTGTCTCACGTAACATCCTCAGAGGTTAGCTCAGAAAATGTGTGTTAGATGAATGAACAGTGAGGTGGATCAAGAACTGGCTCAATGGCAGAACTCAGAGGGTCGTGATCATGGAGAAGAATCCAGTAGGAGGCCTGAAGTCATTGGCATCCCCCAGGGTCAATTACTGGGTCCATTCTTATTTAATTTGCTCATCAACAACCTGACCAAAGGGATAGAATGCACCCTGAGCAAGTTTGCTGATGGTACGGAACTGAGGAGAGTGGCTGACACAGTTGAAAGCTGTGCTGACATTTATTAGGACCTTGATAGGCTGGAGAGAAATTTAATGAGGTCCTGCACCTGTGGAGGAATAACCCCAAGAACAAACACAAATTAGGGCTGACCTAGTGGGTAGCAGCTCTGTGGAAAAGGGCCTGGGAGTCTTGGTGGATGAGCAGGAGCCTGCAGGGCCCTTGTGGCCAGGAGGGCCAAGGGTAGCCTGGGGTCCATCAGGAAGGGTGTGGCCAGCAGCTGGAGGGAGGTGATCCTGACCCTCCAGATGTTCTATCTGTGTTCAGATATGCTGTGTTCAGTTCTGGTCTCCATAGTTCAAGAAACACAAGGAGATACTGCAGAGGATCCAGTGGAGGCCACAAAGATGACTCGGGGTCTGGAGCCTCTTTCATATGCGGAGAGACTGAGGGAGCTGGGCCAGTTTAGTCTGGAGAAGACTGAGGGGGATCTCATGAATACATAAAACGTTTCAAAGGTGGCTGTCAGCAGGGTGGTATCAGGCTCATTTCAGTGGTGCCCAGTGATAGGAGGAGGAGCAGTGGTCATAAACTAAAACACAAGAACTCAACATGAGAAAGAACTCCTTTACACTGAGGGTAGCAGAGCACTGGAACAGGCTGCTCAGGGAGCTCATGGGTTCTCCCTCTGTGGAGACATTTAAAACCCAAGGTGTCCTGTGTACCGCACTCTAAGTGACCATATCTTGGCAGGGAAATTGGACTAAATGATCTCCAGAGGTCCCTTCCAACCCTGAGAGTTCTGTGATTCTATGAAGTTTGGTTAGATAGCAAGTATAGGCATATTTGGAACAATAAATTTTCAAACCTCTTTTTAGTTTCTTTGTGATTACCAACTACAGTTTAGTAGCAGAAGGGGCATGTAAGTATAAAATATTCGTAGTGTTTCTTAAAAGAGCACCCCTTTACTTTATTGGTAATAAAACAAGAACAGGTTTCTCTTCAGATTAGTCACCTCCAGACTGTTAAAAAGTATTGCTTATGACACATACCTGTTTCCTAATTCCTTTTCTTGTCATATCTGAATTATCTGAGAGAAGGGAATTCTTCGATTATTATTGAAACGGACTGGTAGGAACCTTCAGCTTGTCCTGGGAGATAAATTGGTTTACTGCATCTTCAGGAGTTCATTTCTTCTTCCTTATAGTTATTGCTGTGGTTTACTGTGATAAAATGTTATTCAATTACAATGTAATTTATGTAATTTAAAAATATAGGTACAGGACATGTATTAAAAGAAATTAAGAAGTTCTTGTTTCAAGTGAATGTTTGATGGTGAATCATTATGTCCTCTTTAAAAGAACTAAAATTATAATTCTGGCTGTCAGGAACCACAGTTCACAGCAAAGGTACAGAAGTTTTTTAGATCAAACAAAAAAAAAGTAGGAATAATTGCAGGAAGATATTATTTCAAACCTGAGGCTTTTTCCTATGAACTAATAAGCAAAGCAAATAGAATATGGAACTTCCAGGTGAATTTAGACTTCAAAGACACGCTTGAGCTTAGTAAGATATCATCATATTCCCCCCTTAGTCTGACTCATTTTTGCTGGAAGCCATTGTCATTGGTAGGGGTTCTCTGACTGTTTGCATGTATATGTGGGGTTTAGGGGTTTTCTGCTGGTTTCTGAAGACCCTTGAGTAGTCTGCAGCGAGTCAGGAAAGGCAAAACAACTATATCTCATATTAAAGCTCAGTGTATTTGTTTCATCTCAGAAAAAGTAAATTTTCTTCTTAGTACCTGATACAGTGCTGCATTTTGGATTCGGTGTGAGAACAATGTTGATAACACACTGATGTTTTAGTGGTTGCTGAGCAATGTTTACCTGGAGTCAAGGACTTTTCGGTTTCCCATGCTCTGCCAGTGAGCAGGCGCACAAGAACCTGGAAGGGAGCGCAGCCAGGACAGCTGACCCCAGCTGGCCAAAGGGATATCCCATATCAAGAATGTCATGCCCCCCCGTAGAAACTCGGCTGTTGGCTTGAGCTGCTGGGTGCTGCCTGGGGACAGGCTGGGCATATGGTGAGCAATGGTGTTGTGCATTGCTTGTTTGTCTCAGGTGATATATCTATCTTTTCCGTTAAAATTATTATTATTGTAAATACTATCTTCAGCACTCACTGTTAGTATTGTTATATTATCACTGCTGGTGGTGGTGGTGATGTGTTTTATTTTGTTTCCATTATTAATCTGTTCTTATCTCAAGGTTTACTTTCTTTTACTTTGATTCTCTTCCTCACTGAGGTCAGGGGGAGGATGTGAAAGAGCAGCTCTATGGTACTTGTTGGTTGGCCAGGTGAAACTGCAACAACCCTATAGGACCAGACATGAAAAGTAGGAAGGGATTCTCTAGCTCTAACCAGACCTAGGAAAAGAAAATGAAACTTATCAAAAGTTTCATCAGTGCTGAACTTCTAGAGATTTTTTAAAAGACATAGGAAACAACTTAAAAATAATAGAAAAATCCCAAACTCTGCCTGATAACAACAGTTGTTGAGAGATTTAGCTGCTTTGGGTGAACTGATGAATCTGTGTGGTGTCAGTGAAATATTACATAACCATAACAATGGCAAATGAAGTCATATTTGCCCATTTCCCCACTCTAATGCAAATAGATGAAATCCCTTAAAGGCAATACAGTAAGTGACATGCCTAAATGAAGCTTGTGCTTAGCACCACTGAAATGCCAACATGCTCCAAGGACTGCAGACTAAGTCTTTCAGAGTTATTTATGAAACAACACAAATAATTTTTAGAATTTTTTACTTACTGTCATGCTTTTAACAAAAGTCCTGCTTTGCAAGTTCTTCTTAAAGTACACAACTTTTTAAGCTCTTAATTTTAAGTAGAACTTTGCACTTTAAAAGAAAATTTCTAGCTTAGTTCTTCCCTGGTGTGACACAACTGATATGCAGGCATAGTAAAATATTGATTTCTATACTTTCTTGCTATTTTAATTTTTTTCATGAAGTGACTTGCTATTCAGTGACAATACTGGGAATGCCAAACAGAGGCTGGTAGGAAGAGTCTGATACTAAAAATAACATAAGAGCCTTTCTTGTCATTCACAATTAAAAAGTCATGTTGGAAAAGAAACACCTTCAAAGACTAGATAGGTCTAGATGCCCTCTTTTGGACCTTTTCTATTATTGTACACTTCTGGAATTACCCAGTGTTCTTCACTGGTTACATTTTTCATAAGATACTGAATGCAAGCACTTCCTGGGTTTGATTTTCTTTTTTTTTTCCTGGTTTTTTGTTTGGTTTTTTTTTTCCCTCAAAAGACTTTATTGTGCAGTCAGCACTCACTCCTGGTCCTTGTAAAGATATTTCTCTCTAAATTCACATCCTATTCTTAATTCCTTTTAAAATAGTTTTTCTTTTTTGCCATCTAGGAATGTTTGATTTTGTTATTTTTTCCTATCTTATATATTACATAGAAGTGTATTTCTCCTACCCAAGTCATGTGACTTAACTGAAGGGTCTTTGTTTACTCTATTTATAAGTCTATATTTGGGATTGTATTCAACTGTTTTATATGGTGCCCTGATCGTGGAATGTCAGGACCCTTTAAAACTCTAAAGAAGAGTAAAACCTCTGTAGTGCTCGAAAAGGAATGGTTAAATTTTGTTCATTGTTCTGTCAGGGAATTGAGATGCCAGCAGTTTGATGTGTAGCAATGGACAATATGCCCTGTTAGGAATGGTGTTCTAAAGCCATTCAAATCATTACTTTAATACAGGATAATTCTGTAAGAAAAAGAGGCGGAAAAGTGTACAGGGAAAATGTGGGCAAAATCAAAGACATGATGCCCCTGAATATGTGTTACAGTGAATTTTAGCTTGTCCAGGCAATTATCCAGTGAAAAAATTCCTCTAAACTGAATAACATTTCAAAGTCTTAAACAAGACCTAAATGATTTTTTACTTTTTGTTAAGGCTCATTGCCTAAGGGTGAATTTCATCCTTGCACACACATTGCAAATCTAACTGTTCATTTTTGTCTGTGAAAAGCATTTTGAGACTATATATTCATTGTCTGGTACAGTAAGACACAGATTGATGCATAATTGAAAATTCTCATTCCTGAAATGCTAAAAAAGGTTTAAAAACATATGTTCCAATCCTCTAATCACAATGTGAATCACTGTGTTATTTTATCAGGATATACAAATTAGATGGACACACTGCTGCAGGCATGGTTTTTTGGTGTTTCTGGAATTTTAACAGTATGATGTTTATGCTTTATGTCATGTTTCTAGGTGAATTCTTTGTAGTGTGTGCGCCTTGAACGTAATTGCTCCAGTTTGCTTTTTTGGAGCACCGTTTCTTTTTCCCTTGTCTGTTTGCATCAATTCAGGTGGTGAATACCCACACGCAAGGAACCAGTCTTCCTCCATGATTATTACTTAGTGTTATATGGATTAGTTCTTTCACAAGTATTGTGCATTTTCTATGTATGTTACCAGGAAGGTTTCCACAAATCTGATAAACTGTGTTTGGGGAGTTAGTTGGAAGATGGATATTTATTTTCAAAGGCAATGAAGACCTTAGATTATCATGGAAACAAATTTATCTCAGTAGAAATTGAATACAGCTGATAGGGGTTTGCCAACATTTACCAAAGTGCCTCGTTTTTATTTCTATCTTTGTAGATGTGTAGCAAAAGTCTTTGGCAGTTTATATTCTGGAATGGCACCTGTCCTCTCTGGTTCTAGCAGCTTGCAAGATCCACTTTCATTAGATATAATAAACCAAAATTTTTGAAAGCGAATAGCCTACATTCTCGTGTCCTACTGTATGAGGCAGTAATTTTCCCTGTATACTCACATGCCCCTGCTGTAATCCCTGCCTGCTGCTGCTCAGTGCTCCCACTCTAAAGCAGCAGCACAGTCATTTCCATTCCAGCACTGCCCGAGCAGCCTGCTGAGCCAGAGCACACTGCTGATTGTTCTCACTGAACAGAGATTTTTGGTCTGTGCCTGTTTGGATTTCACTGCCTCCTCTGAACACTCACTTCAATCTTATGTCACCGCCAAGGTCACTTTTCATTTTCCAATTCATGTTCCTGTGGTTCATAGTTTCTTGGAGAGGGTCGCATGCCTGCAAAGTTGAACAGCTGCCTCTGCCTCAAATCCTCTCAAATGAAAGCAAAAGTGAAAACATAGCTCCTAGAGACCCATGCTCGAGCAAGAGAGGAAGCCTGTCACTGGGTTTGACTCTTCCAGAGAACCCTAATATCCTTGGGAACATCAGCTCCAGGGTCCTTGGCAAAAGACATTTTCCTCTTGCCTTCTCCAGATATTACCAGTAATAATGAGACTTCCTGTCACTCTACAGCTGTTTTTGAGTCTTCTTAGCTGTTCAAGCTCAGCCCAAAATCCTTTCTGTTGCTACTATACTTTATTAAATTTTAGATGATGTTCTGGGAAATCAGAGCCTTGCAACTCTCCACCAGCACCACTTCATCAAGCAGCAGCTTTGGCTTTTTTGGCATAATTTTGGAGACGAACGCTCACCTTTTGCACATCTGTGTTGATTACACACTCAGGAGAGCACAGATAGAAGAAGCTTGGTCATCAAAGTAAAAGAGAGTGGCTACTGAGGCCACCAGAGTGCTGTGTTTAACTCTGTAATTAACTGAAGTGATCTGTTTTGCCCTCTTACCAGAGGGACAGCTTGCAATGGACAAGTATCAGCACATAAACATTTATATGTATTACATGAAAAAAAAAGTTAACTACTGAGTAAATGTGAATAACTGAGCAAATGTGAAAACAATGGTGCATTTTAGCATTAAAGTGTGCAGTGGTGATGTTGAATGCACTTACTCACTCTTTAAAAATTTTTAAATTTAAAAACTCGTGAAGTTGACTCCTGTATACCTTACATAAAGTCATGTTCTAGGTCATCACCATAGTAGCCTGAAAACCATTTTCTTTGTTCTAGACTGACAATTATTACTTTGAGTGGTGCAAAGCTCTCCATGAAATATTTATTTCACTTTCTCTGGGAGGGCAGGATAAGGTCTGAATTTTGGGTTCCATCATTCTTCTGAAATTTCCAACACACTTGTCTTTTTTATGCTTTCAATCTTACTATTCCTTTTTTTTATACTAAACAGCACTGTTTCTTAAAATTAACGGGGAAAACTGGTTTTGTAGTGACAGACAAACACAAAGACTCCAAATGTATCTCTAATTCTTTATTTTTCAAGCAATAATATAAGCAATAAATGTGCTGAGTTTTTATAAATAAAAATTAACAAAATGGAAATTCGTAACTGTTGATGACCAATCTAAAAGCAGATCAATATATGTTTATGCAACAAACCAAAACAGAATGAAAGAATGAAAAGTTCTCATGAGATACAAAGTATTAGGATGACAAAGAAATTTGGTTTCATGGATAGCGTTTAAAATTGTTGTCATGTACTTTTTGGTTATATTCAGGGGAAGTGAGTAACTGTTTTACAGTTTAGCATAAGAGTCTTGTAAAATAAATATATGTCTGTTTTATACATGTATAAAAGACTCGTAACATGGAGGGAGTGCTTATCTGAGGTTTGATATCTTGACATCATCTCAAGCATGATATCAGAAATTTAAACTAATTTAATCATAAGCTTAAAATTATACTTCTCAGTGGAGACTGGAAAAAAATCTTAACTGAGCAAATGGTCCTCTATTGTTAAAACAACTGATGATAAAACTGCATTTGAGAAGTTAATCAATTAAAGTCCTAGAAGAAAAAAAGGAATTCTTGGCATATCTGATGTAAACCTAGTGATGATGTTGATGAAGGAATAAGTAAAATACAATTTGAAGACCCATTTAAAAATGTTTAAACAAGGAGGAATGTAAACAGGATAGTCCAATAAACAGAAAAATGTGTTTTACAAAAGATAAATCTAAGATGAGGATTACAAACCCTCCACCAAGTCATTGTAAATCAAAGATTAATAGACTGTTCATATGGTCCAGGTGAAGATCCTTCCACCAAGAGAAGTCTTGAAATGTGTAATTCACACATCTGTTACAATTCTGTGGTAAACCTGTTCCTAGTGTAAAACATGAACCTGTAACATGTGAGTTAAAGAGCTCAGAGTGATCTCTAAAGCACTTTTCTTTGGACAAGATTATGAAGAAAACAACTAAACTTTCTTAATTAATGTGCATCTTTATCCAGGAGTGACTGCAGGACTTACGAAGATGGAAAAAGGCATAAATAACTTTTAAAAGGAGTATTAGTGTATTATGTCACATACATTCTTGTATATATTTATGAAATAAGCCATAATTCTCCTGGCCTTTCTTTTGTTTGTGATTTGGCAGATAAAGTTAGGCAATAAATTTTAATGTTTCTGAAGCTGGGAGTGAATGAACTGGAGTATCTTCCTAAACAGTTAACATTTAGATGATCTGACATGGAATGTGACCCAGTACAATTCTTATTAATGACAGCAGAGGGCTAGCAGACGGAACAAAATTGATTGAGTGGTGTCAGGGTTTGGGATACTTTTTTTAGAATTTTTCCCCATTCTTGTTGATAATGGGTGGGTAATTAGTTG
>VYZT01032592.1:92006-105761 GCA_013400735.1 Pomatostomus ruficeps | reverse complement strand
ATGTGGCAGGTTTTTAAACTCCCAAGCTCAGAGAAAATTGTAAAACTAGGTGTATCTTCAGCACTATTAATTTATCTGCATCCTAGTTTCTCTGCCACATGCTAAGAAGCTGTATTGCCATTCTTCTTTCTCTTCCACCAGTCATCCATTTCTCTATCTCAGTACCTTCAGTCAAAGACAAATAATGCAGGAAGGAGATTCTCATTAACCATGTGATAATTAATCTTCTTAAAATTGTTATACAATGAAATTTCCATCTCAGGCAACAGTTCAGCATCTACCAAAATAAATGTCACTTTCAAAAAGTCACTGGGAAAAAACACATCATAGGTTTAGTTACAGGTTTACTGAGGCTGGGTTTAGTTGCAATAAGTTAGAAATGCACCCATGTTAGTCTACTGCTGTCAGTCATTTATTGGTATATGAAGAGCACTTCTATCACATGCTGCTGAGGCTGTCAGACTCAGCAAAAAGGAACAGCTCCATTTGTTGTTTCCTTCCACTTAATGAATCACGTAAAGCTGACTTTCTGGTTTTGTTATTCACTTATAAATGCAATTTTAGAAATTAACTAGCCAGGTACTTTTTACAGTTATTGAAGTTAAGAGAAATAACTTTCTCCTCAGGCAAGGAGGGAGCAGTAAGAGGAGCTCCTGAGGAGCAGGGGTTATACAGCCACAGAGATGAGCACACAGAGCATACTGCTGAATCCAGACAGAAGGAGGTTGCAAGTACCAAAATATTAAGAGTTTGCACAATAATTTGAGCTGTGGTGACAGACAGGTCATACCTCTGAGATATTAGGTAGAGAGAAATCATGTTAGGAATTATAAAGGTCCATCTCAACAATTATGTCTGGGTTACCATCCTGAATAAAAGACAGTGACAACTGTTGTCTGCAGTGATTTAGGAAAAGGCAGGATTATTTAAATACTCGGATTATTTAATCATGACCTTGTATATTCTGCATTTATTTCATGAAAGAAATTTGCAGATTATTAAATTACATCCTCCAGAACTGTACCTCTATGTGCAGCAGTTTCACAAGGTGTTCTAAAAATTTTCCAGTAGTCTGCAGTAATTACTGTTTGTAATCAAATTGACATGCTAATGGTTTTTTAGAGCATGTAACCAGCAATTCCCAGGTCTAGGCCACAAGATAGTAATTCTATTCTCCTGCCAGAAAACAGTAGGAACTGTATGTGTGGTGATTTGTTGCTGCCACCTGCACACCCTCTAGAGGTAGGTAAGGCAGCTCTCAGTTTGAAATTAATCCATAGATCCATACTGGGAACAGCATAACCTGCCAAGGTCACATATCCATTACAGTGTGCCTCATGTTTAAAGACAAGGCCGAAAGTCAGAACTTTATTACTGAGCCATCCCAAAATACTGACTGCAGCAGATAGCCTGTGGGGTCATAAGCCGTGACTCTGTGGGACACGACTGTGATGAAGGCAGTAACTGGTGAACTGCAGGATGCTAAATATAGACTGGGAGATGAATGGGCCTCTCTAATATACTGATTCCATTTCCAAAACCAAAATACACTTCAGATCTCTTGACTGACTCTTCTGTAAATTACTTCAAAATCTTTACAACTGTTCACATTTTCAGCCAGGATCTTTTTCATTTAAATCTTACTTTGTAGAGATTTAGCTTTTTATACTTAAGACAGAGAAGAATACAATTTTGTCATGGATTAATAAGCTTGAAAAACACAATCAAAATTTCATAAAATCACATTTGTTAAATAACTGATAACTCTGCTAGTAAAATTTATCTTCCAAACACATGTCATATCTGAAATATCACGGTTTTATCTTAACATATCTGAGTTTTCAGTCACTATCCATTATATTATTTATTATTTAACTCCTAAAGCTGGTGATAAAGGCAAGCCAGAAAAATGCCACGACTTTCATTGTGGTGAGATAATTTACAGATAGGGGCATATGAAAAAATCCTGGAAAGCAAAATCATAGAAAGGATTTTTCCAAGTAAATACTTCTCTTCCAACACTTACTGGTGTGGTATTGTGCTCAGTTTGGTACAGTTACTTCAGCTCTAGCTTTCCAATTCATGTACAGCAGCAATAACAACATTTAATCTAATACTATTATACTTTTAGATGTCTTTTATATTTCATGAGTATTAATAACTCCATTATGGTTTCAAGGAAAAATTCCTTGGACAAGAGTAAGACTGACTGAATCCCTTCCTGCAGAAAAAGTCCCTGAGGACTGCATTTCTCACCAAGTTTCTGAACACCGAAGGGTATTTCAGATGCATCTCCCCAGGTTTTCCTCCAAGCATAGATGTAACCCTGCTGGAGGTCAGAGACTGGACTGCATCTTCCTGTCCAGCTGCAGCCCTTCCCATGAAATGACCTCTCAGAGTAGCTAAAAAGTGACCTAAGCTCCAGCAAGGAGTGGACCCAGATGGCAATAAACTAGCTGAGGGTCAGCTTCAGCAAGATTTACACGAATATTTGCCAAAGGAAAAGCAATCAGGACCACAATCAGGCAGTGAAAAAACCTTTTATGTTGTGATATTACTGATTATTTCCTCGGATCTGCATACAGGGTCAAGACTTTGATGGAAGAAAAATGTAAAGGTCAATACCATGTTTTATTTACATATAAATCCAGTAAATTGACTCAAAATATTGCTTCAGCTTTGTCTCTACAGAAAACAAGTAAAAAGGAGGAAAAATATTAAAAACATATTACTAATAGAAGACAAACACATTTCTAACCTGAAAGTAATATATAGTATCAGTCAAGTACTGTTACAGTCAAGTAGACATTCATAAATCCTCCTTCCCCTCAATGATTGTGTTCCCACCTAGGTAACTTCTGCCTCTGCAATGCCACAAATGCTCTCACCATAACTCTGCCCATGTAACATCTCCAAAAAGCAAAATCTTATGTAGAGTGCCCACACACCATGCAGGAGCATTGAAGATTTCAGATTAGGCCTTCCGCTCTCCATAGAAGAATTTCTCGAGTATAACTTTAGAAGCTTTTTAAAATCTCTCTAATTCAGATGGGGTTTTGCCATCATTCCTGAAGGAAAGCTAGAGCTTTTATTAATGGTCAGTTTGATGATTTCTAGTAATTACTCTGTAAATGCCTAAATCTATTAATAACACCACTAAAATGTATGTCTACAAGCATTTTCAGGGTGAAAACCAAAATTCCTTCCAAAGAGCATTTGCAATTCAGAACCATCATCTGTCCATTGTAGCCTACAATAATCTCTCAACTCCAATATCCCACCCAGCAAACAGATTACTTGCAAAGACAAATCACAATTTTAGTCAGCAGTCAGTGTGACCTTTGAGGAAGGATAACTTCTTTCCAGACAGTATCTCCAACCATCAAATGAAATCTCTTGTTTCTAAGCTTAAGGGGAAAGAAACATATCTGCTTGAGCAAATTGTATTATATAAAAGTTTACAACACCCCCAGACATTAGCAACGCTGTTGGTCTTTTATTCTAAATTCTGCTTCATCTTCAGTCTGCAAATGCAGTTGGGACATATCAAAGAGAGAAACATGCACAGATTCAACAACTAGAAGCTAAATAAATCACTTGAGAGCATGCATATTTACTGCAACTAACCACAGCTGTACCTGAAATATAATGGAACCTCCTTGAAGAAGCAACATTGCATTAACATTTTTAGTGAAAACAAGTAGGTGTGGCCAAAGGCATGAGAAAAGGATGTTGAAGTGAGGTGGGGGTTGGTCTCTTCTTCCAAGTAACAAGCAATAAGAGAAGTGGAAGTAGCCTCAAGTTGTGCCAGAGCAGGTTTAGGTTGGGTATTAGGAAAAATTTCTTCACAGAAAGGATTGTCAAGCGTTAGAACAGGCTGCTCAGGGAAGCTGTTAAGTTCCCATCCCCAGAGGTATTTAAAAGACCTGTGGTAGATATGGAACTCAGGGACAGTTTTGTGGTGGATTTGGCAGTGTTAGATTTACAGTTGGACTCCATGATCTTAAATGCCTTTTCCAACCTAAATGATTCTATGCGTCTAAAGTCTCATAACTATACTCAGAAGGGTCTGAGGGACAGGTCTCAGAAAAACCCTCTCACTACCAGCACAGCCTCTTCCTTCCTCCCTCGCTGTTGCGCAGATACCTGCAAATAGCTCATTCACACACGGCTTTACATTTCCTGCCTTCTATACAGACCCTTCTGTGCACAGCTGCAAACAGCAAGACTGTGGTCCTTCCTGTGGCAGTGATTCTTCTGGTACATGTGAATAACCCTGACTCTACAGAGAAGTATCAGCTGCAGAGAGATGTAAACAGAAAAAGAGACTTCTTTCCTCCTAATGAATTTAGAGACTTCTTCTGACCTCAGTCAGCATAACTTTCTTGGACATAAAAGAGTCTTTCAGGCTGGTGAATTTGCTCTGTGATTTTCTGGAAACATGGCAATTCCTCTTCTCCAGTGCTGGGCCATCTGATGGGAAGAGGACATCGCCTGCTTACCAGCCTGGCAGTAGTGTGGGTATCATGCCAGTCTCATCACACCAGCTTCGACTGAGCCATCACCTGTCATTTCTCCTGTGACAGGGCAGTTTCACCATTAAAAAGATGCACTTACTGATATAGACTTTTCTCACAGCAAGAATGACCTCCATTTCCAAACTCACTGCCAAGGATCAGTGACCCTCCATCCCCACTACCTAGAGAAATGCATCCAAAACAATATTTAATCTTAATTTTCCCCCAAAAGACCCTCTTAAGTATGTCAGGACTCTTACGCACATTCAGAAAGGCCCAGCAGTAACTTCTAAGTGCACTCCTGTCACAAGAGCTTCGAAGGGAAAGATTTGTGCATTTACTTCTAATGGATAATTCTCAGATACCATGGTTATGGATGAGTTTAGGCCACATAAAGCAATTAAATTTAATTCCCTAGGAGAAGTTAGATGCTATTCCTGACTGAATGACCTCAAGATTGTGTGCAAGTGTTCTAATCTATGACACAAGTGAAATAGGAGGTAGGAGGTATCTGAATGTGTTTGGTAGCATTTTCTTTTCTCAAAGTATAAAGTTTTTATTCTCTTGGTTTGTTCAT
Source organism: Pomatostomus ruficeps (assembly GCA_013400735.1). Lineage (NCBI taxonomy): Eukaryota > Metazoa > Chordata > Aves > Passeriformes > Timaliidae > Pomatostomus > Pomatostomus ruficeps. The sequence continues at coordinate 100,667 of VYZT01032592.1, read as the reverse complement.
ATTTGACTCCTGACACCAGTCTGTTCCTTCTATACGGTATCAGGTATGACTACAATAAAAGAATTAAAACTCTACAAAAATCTCAAAACGCATTAATGTGTTTGCTTGGTCAAACTATGGAGTTTCAAAGCAAGAAGGAAGCCAAGACAAACAGGCATATATTGCTTAAATCAAGACGTGGGCAGGTACTGAACTTCCTTTCTTCATTATTTCTAATCAGTTTAAGAGCATGATTCATTTGTTAAACTTCATTCTGTACAAGTGGGGAGAAAAAAGTGAATTACCCATTGAATGCACAGTAGAATAATGAAAGGAAGCTGCAGGTACTTCATGCCTTTGAAAATTAATCACTCTTCAAGAAAATGCTTAGAGACATATTTATGTCCATCTCTGTTAAGGAAAACACACACATTTATGTTTGAAGATTTTCTTGGATGAAGTCCAAACAGAAAATTTCACCTATGTCTAGCTGGAGGACTGTGTCCACCTCTGAATCACTGGACCAGAAGATATATATGAAGGAATAATCACACAGTCTTTCAAGCAGAAGACACTGTCTGAGACTACACTTCAATGCCCCAAATGATGAACGTTTTGCTGAGCTTCCTGTAATGCAATTACACTGCAACTCAGATAGCCACAAGATAAATCTAATACTCAACAGAAAATTGAAAATATTTCTTGATTAGGTGCATCTGACCTACAAGAAAACATTTGAACTTCTAATTAATATTTTTAAAGGAGGGGGGGTTTTGCACATGAAAGGGCAACTCCTTAAAATTATTTTGTAATTGATAAACTGTACAGTTCATGAATTTTCTACCCTAACTGACCTGTGGTGGCAATCCCTTGGGTAAGTTACATCTGCTCTCTTACAGGAAAACTGTAAAACCAACTTACAAGAAGAAATAAAAAAATCTCACAGAGAAAACAAGAAATGAGAAAAAAATTGCACATTTCCCCAAACTCAGTATATTTTATATAGCACATGTTTACAAGTGACTCTCAATGCACCAGCATTAATTAAAAATCCAAGAATGCATGCTGTATTGTGTTAATGGTTTGGGAAATGGTTTGGGTGTTAATGTTAATGGGAAAAAGCAACATTTATTGTGAAATAAACATCTGCCTCATATGAAATAACATAGTAAATTATGTCTATTATGTATACATGTTAAAGATTTTTTGTTAGATAGTATTATTCATTATTTCTATTTCAATTTTTCTACCTGAGAGTGGAAGATTCAATTTTTTTCTTCATTTCATTAATTTTCACCAGACACTTATGTTAAGGAAAATATGAACCATATAAGAATGTTAAACGCTTGGCAAATAAGTTTTACCTTTGAATTAGTAAGAAATAACTACCTTAACCACAGTGAGATTTATTTGCACTGTCAGCAGTTCACATTCTAGGAATAAAAGGTTTTCCTTCTATATATTTTCTATATATTTTCTCCATAAAAATATGATTAATAAAGTAACAAACCATGTGTTTTTCCTTTCCACTGAAACAATTATGAAAAATTTAACTGTATTTTTATGAGTATTGCTAAATGTATTAATTATGCTTATTATCATAAATAATAATTCTCATAATAATAGTGTTATTAATTGAATAATCATTGGTATTCCATTTGATGCTATAAATTATTTGAAATTATTGCAAAATATTAGTTCAATTGTACTTTCACCCAATTCAGGAAATTTAATTAAGCTACAATCAACAGTAAAACAGGGTGAATAGCTATTAAAAATATAGTCAGACTTGGAGCATGGAAAGATCATCAAGTCTGAATAGATATCATGACCAATTTTTTATTTAAAAAGTTGAACAACACAGAAATTTTAAAAAGTATCAGGTGAAAAAGGGTGTCTAGACCATTAAGATATTGTCTATGGCCAACTTTGAAAATCTGTCACACAAATACTCTCTCACAGGCAATTAAAATCTTTATAAATTCTTTCTTTAATTCACTAAAACCCCTACTCCTTTGAGAACACATATTTAATGCCACGCTAGAAACTCATATACCATCCCTTGCAATAAATCTGTAATTTTGGGCAAATTCTTTCTTCATATGAGACCACAGAAAGTTCCCCAAGAGTCCCCACATCATACCAGGCACTCAAAAAGAAAGACAAGAAATGCCACACCAAAGACTGGCACACCAAAACAAAATAGATCTGAGATAGGGGCCTCATCCCCACATATCATGCTAATTGCATGGGTTTTGTATAAGGAGAAAAAATTACAGCAAAAAGATAATTGTAAAGAAACCACTTAACTCACTTCTTGTTTTAGGATGAAAAAGATTCTGCTTGCAAAGGTTGTACATTTATTTGCAACCCAAATACTAACCTATTATCCATCTTCCTAAACGCAATTCCTAGTCCCATTTGAGAAACAAACCTTATGACAAATAGAAGTCCATATGCATGAACATTCCCTGATCCAGGTCTTGGTAACTCTTTCTCAAAGAAAACCTTTTGTAGTCTTCTTTGTAGAAAGCTGGGGATCAATTTTGATTTTTATGGCAAATCAGTTGTTTCCCCTGGATCACTACTCTTGAGTCAGAAAGTAAGGCCAGTACAAATGAGAAAATTTAGCAAATCAAGCCTCAAAAAATAAATGTGAAACAGTATTGTATGAAGATAAGCATAAACATTCCTGATGCTTATCTACGGAAAATCCTGAGGTGGACAATAACTCTCTAAGAAAGCAAACAAACAAACAAACAAGTGAAAAATAGATGCTAATGTTATTTAGGGCCCATGGTAGGGTTCCAGGAGAGGTCTGCTGTCCATGAACAACATCAGGAAAGAGGAGGAATGAAGCATGGCTGAGCATTTAATCTTCTCTGCCAATCACAAAGCAAGAGCAAGTGGGTTTAAAGATCGTTACATCTCTACCGCTCTGGTCAATACATAGTGACTGAGATAGCACAAGAAAATTCTGGATGTGACCATAAACACCTATGAGCACATTTAAGAGAAGAGCAGATATCTGCACCTGGTGCAGAATAATCCCATGTATCCATTCAGGCTGGGAACCCACTGTTTGGGTGGGAGGCCCAGCAAAAAGGCATTTCTGTGGACACAGCAGGTTGAGCAAGTCAATAGCGTACTCTCATCAGAAATAAGGCAAGCAGAAAGCAACTACATTAGAAGACTGGGACTGGCAGGCTGAATAAAATTTTTTTCTCTACTCAGGATGGCCTCACACTAAGGCAGCCAGTTGTGATCCTTCCCAGCTGAACAGGGACATGCAGAAGACAGAGGAGATGCTGGAGAGCAACCAAGATACTCAGGAGCCTTGAACCTTTTTGTCTTGGAGCAGCTGATGGAGCTGAGCATGTTTGGCCTGACAGAAGGGTGATCTAACAGGTGACCTAGCAGCCTGCATTTACTTGAAGGGAAATCACAGTGATAAAGAAGCCAAAATCTTCTCAGCAGTGACAGAACATATATAAAGGGACAATGACCACAAACTGCCACTTGGGAGGTTGAGGGTGGCTCTTCCATTCTTCCCTCCACATGTCAAACCCCCTCTTTTTTCAACAGTCAGGTATTGCAGACCTGCAGGTTATTCAGCAAGGTGGTGAGACCTCCACCTATCTAGACAAAGCCATCCCACACAACTGCGAAGAGTGTATCTCCCAGCTGGACTGGGTAACTTCCAAAGTTTCCTAAAAACAATGTGTAGGTGACAAATATGCACATGTATAGAATCACAGACTGCTTCAAATGCAGCAAATCACTGCAGATTTATACTGAAGTGTACCTAAATATCCACTTTCATTCATTGTCCGTGAAAGAAAATGCCTACTCAAGTTTGCATGCTACAATTAAAAGAGTGTTAAATTTTTACCTCCTCAGTACCTAATAAAATTTGATTTGCTACATATTTATGTTGTCAACCCTGTTATTTGTTAAATATAACAAATATTGTGTTGTTATTTGTTTTTACAAATGTATAGAAATACATTGTTACCCTAACAGCATCAGATCCTGACTCTGAAATGGTGCTTGAAAAGATGAAAGCTGTAGAGCTACCCATAGGGCACCTAGAACTAGTTCATTAGATGCCCTAATATGGAAAAAAGAAAGAGATAAAATCATTTCTCCTACTTTCAATAGCATGAGAAAAAGCAAGTCGTTCGGCTGTTGCACAATATTGGTTTTCTAATCAGAATATGAAACCTCCATAATTATACAGAGGGCATGGTGTGATGCAGCTCTGTTAGCTCACGTGCAAAGACCTGCTGCCCAAAAGCCATCCTGATCATTATCAAGTTTTATCCTTTCCAGCAGATCTGGAAAGCTAAAATAGCTAGTTAAATCTTTGATGGCATCATTAGATTTTTTCCAGAAATAATTTTTCAGTCTTTTTCCATCGATAACTCAAAAGACAAGAATAATATCATACAGGCTTTTGCAATTCAACTAACACTGTACCTTATCTTCTGCTGTGGCCAATGGGGGATGCCCATGAAAACCTATCAATACAGGTCATGCAAAGTGCAACCACCCTTGTGCACACATCCAGATGTGTGATGTGGGGTTCAGAAGCTTCCAGAGCAAAAGTTGGTAGCTTTGTAAAGAGAAGGACATCCCCACAACACATGTTAAAGACTTCTGCATGGAATATATTACAAAGAAGTCAGCAAGAAACAGAAACTTTATTATTCCTGAAATAAATCCAACATGCTAAATGAGGAATCTTATGCAACTAATTATATCCTACCAGTATAAACTATCAAAGAGCAGTATTTTTTTTCTTAACATCTCATGCCATCTCATTTTCAGAAAGTCAATTAAGAACAAAAATAATACAAAGACCTTATGATAACTGAAGATGAAACCCAGAGTTAAATTTGCAAAAAATCTGGAATTCCCCTTTGATCATTCTAAGGCAATGGCTGTACATTTTTATCACACCAAACAAGCCATAATAAACTGCAACAGCAATAACAGAAGGAAATCCTATGACATGCCAAGATACTGCTTTTGAAAAGTTACAATATCACAGCCTTTTAATGCAAGCTCACATGTTAAATATGCACATGGCTCCATGTGTAGGTGATGTGATGTGGCATAAATATTTTACTAGCAGGAGTTTAAGTTACTGACTCATTACACACAAATGGTATGAATGTTCTTTTCTGATTTTGTAAGTGTTCATATTTTGGTGCCCCTGAATGATTAAGAACAGAAAACTGTGGTATCTGAAAAGAGGGTTTTCAAAAACTTACAGGAAAGATCTTAAATTTTAATAGGGCTTTCCATATAAAGAACTACTAAGGTGCACAAAAAAGGAGTCAAGAAACATGTCATTTACGGCTCTGCTCCCCAGCACAACTTTATTGAAATCAACGGCCTTTGCTCAAGAATAACTTCTTCCCTTAGTTGCAGAAGTTTGCAAAATAGCTATCTTTTCTAGAATTCGGCAAGTTTGTATTTATAAGTAAACTAAGCAATTGACTTCTGAATGTAGGTCACAACACTCATTCCTTAGGTGGTTGGCCTATTTTTCTCTTATTTGAAAGGGCAAAAACAAAAAACAAGAGTAAACTGGGCATACTTCTCAGCTCCAAAGTGTTTTTCCCTGTGGAAGTGATAAACGAAAATGTCACTGCAGGAATTATTTCTTATTTGTAACTAATCTTCAATTGCCTACTTCTTATTTAAAAAAACAAACACGCAAATCTAAACAAACTGCTAGATCAAAGCCTTTAAACCAAAACTCTGTAACCACCCTTGCATTACTTCAACCTGCATATCAGAGTGAGGTTTCAGGAGATCAATGATCTCCTCAAAAGGTCTCATCCCAGATAGCCCATTCCTGTAACAGAAATAGTCCAGAGCTATAACAGGCTCCACTGCAGTCAAGAATAGCTTAGCCGTGGTAGAAGCAGACATCTCTTCCACGTACTTTGTAATGTCTTTGCAGCTCTAAGTTACTTGTCTCAAGACTTTTTTTTTTTCAAGTAGTTGCAGCTCTTTTCTTATGTTTTGGTTTTTAATTCTATAAGAAAGTCTGTTTGCTGAGATGCAACTATATTTGATCAGGTGGCTGGAAAAAAATGAGCCTGAAACACCATAAATATTGTCTTATTATCTGACTGCGATTAAATCAGAATTATATAAATATGTTAAAATAATTTGTAGACTGGCAATAAGGATGGCTGTCAAACTGAAATCCAGTGGAACTTCAAATGCACCTTAAACAGAGTATCAGTGACAGATACTTAAAGGTAAGATTATTACTAGGTGTCCTATACTACAGCAATGTTTCAAACTCTTTCACACAGATCTGTTCAGATGAAAGATGTAATGTTGGCATTACATCTGCCAAAATTGCCATTTGCAATTAAAAATTAAAACTGGCACTCTTTCTATGCAGACAATTATCTAAACGCAGCTGGCAATCTTCCTTGTTTACAGCGCTGCTGTGTCAGGACTCCACTCCATTTGGAAATTTACTACCTTTTTTTTTTTTTTTTTTTTTAAGGTTTAAACTTGTCAACTGTATTTCCAACTTAAACTTTTCTGGTTTTAAATATTTCTGTCATGAACTCAAACAAAAAGGTCCAAAACTATAATTTGTAGATTTTGTATGGCAACTTCAGGCACTGCAAGTAAAAGGATTCCTAGTACATATTTTGGTGATTGTTGCAACACTAATTTACATCCATCTAGGCCACAGGATAACACCTGTAAGAGCCCAGACAGCAAAATGTACCAAATAAATGCACTCCATGAAGAAAATTTTGGGTGTAAGAGTTGATTTTCAGAGTAAAACAGAAGAAATTGGGAAGATCCTCTAAGTGGACAAAAATCCTTTTACTGAATAATACATGGCATTAAGCACATTTCTACTGCTTGGTATCTATAGTAATTGTCATCTACTAAATGAATCTATCCACAAAATATCTTATTAGTCAGACTGCCATGTTTTTGGCATGTTTTTACTTACAACAGCTGCTATTAAAGTAAGATCTGGGGGTTTCCCTGCTGCTGGGAGAGAAGCATGCTTTATGCTGTCAAGCAGCCTTTAGGGAACAGTTGTTTTTTTAGCAAGGATGCTACAACCGCTAACTTGATTTCCATGACTATCATAGAACAAATACAGTTACTTACAGCATATCAGTTAAATATTCTGGTTCATTTATGATTTATTTCCTGCAGTCAGACATAGCAATACCTTGTATTATACCCCGAATACAGTAATGCTTATTTTCTTCCTCTGTTATTGATCACGTTTTCACCTATAAAAATAATCTATTGTCACGACTCCTTGCCAGACTGTATCGCATGTTTAGCTCAGCCATCCAAACGGATTTTGAGTAGGGCCTTTTCCCCGAATATTACCAAACTCCATAAAAACAGAGGATTGGTAATGAACTGAGGAACATGGCTGACCGCAAGGATACTGCAAGCAGTGACAGCCACAGGTCCCCTTGCACAGGTGTCCCTGGAAAGCCTCTTGAAGTTAAAGCAGCACAAGTTTCGCAGCGCGGTGACAGTATCGCTCTCCACTGGGCGATGATACGGAACATGTATTTCCATCACGGGCTTTTTCACAATGAGGGTGACAGGAGCCGTCACTTGCTAAGAACAAAAGCGCAGCAGCAGCAGGCACCGGCGGAGAAGCCGTCAGCGCGGCGGCCGCTTGCTGCGCCCTGCCTCGGGCAGGTGGGCGCACCTGGGGCGCAGCATCCCGCGGCGAGCACCCGCGTGGGAAGGCGTCGTCACCCGCACTCCCTGCGAGGCGGGGACCAGGCGCGCCCGGAAAACACGCTGGAGGCAGAACAGAGCGCAGCGGCTCCGCGGCGGTAACTTTTCAAACCGCGCAGCGCTCGGTGTCCGCTCTGCAGGACGCGCGCCGCGGGTACCGCTGGCGTGCCCACTGCGCCCCGCCGTCGCGGGGAGGGCCCGGCAGGCGCCAGCACACCTCGCTCCGTCTAATCGCGAGGCCGGCGTGTGGCATCGGCGGGAGCGCCGCACAGCCTCCCCCCACGCGAGCCGGCGGCCTCGGGCGCTCGGGACGGCCACCGAGCATGTGCTCCCCGCAGTGCTCCCAGCCGGTTCTCTCTGCCGGGTGAACCGAACTTTCCCCCCCGATCACCTCCCACCTAGGACTGCGCGGGATTTTCCGCCGCCCGCCGAGAGCCGCGCCGCAGGTGGCAGCGGCTCCCCTGCCTCTGCTGACTCCTCCTGCGCACTTTCGGCGCGACTCGCGGGGTGCTTGTCCCGGCACGGAGCGATGCCCGGGGACCGGAGGGGCAGGAGGGGAGGTACGCGCCGCGCGGTGCGGCGGGGCTCTGCTCGGGACAGGTGCGAACGGCGACCCGTGGAACGGACGGGAGAGGTCGGGGCAGGACAGGACGGGACGGGACGGGACGGGAGGAGAGGGAAGCGGGTCAGTACTCACACGAAGGCGTGATAGATGAAGGCCCATCCGCGGGGCCGCTCCAGCACGTTGTACAGGTAGTTCTGCAGCCGGCGGTACTTGGCGTTCCTGCGGCAGCTCGGTCCGCTGCTGTACGACAGCGGCTTCCCCAGCAGGCTCATGCGGGCGCCGTGCTTCCCGCGGCGGCCCTCCCGCAGCCCGGCGGGGGCGGCCGTGCCGCCGGTGCCCAGGAGCAGCAGGCCGTC
>VYZT01032592.1:42328-90892 GCA_013400735.1 Pomatostomus ruficeps | reverse complement strand
CGCCGCCCGGACCGCTCCCGGGGCCGGAGCTCGGCAGCGCCCGCCGCCCCCGGGGACGCCTGGGAGCCCCGCGCTGCCCGGGGGACAGGACGAGTCGCCGCCCGGCACTTCAGCACCCATATCACGAAAAATAGTTGCATGTCACTGGTTCTGCAGCCTGAGCACCACGATGTGAAAATGTGACACTAATTCCTGAAGTGTTAATGAAAAAGAGTAAGGTGGATGCTAATGTTAAGCGAAATTCAATAGAAGTATTCAGAAATTAATTTTCGGGATTTTTTTTCTGTGTGCTGGGTAGTTAGAAGCCAGGCTCTCAAGCTTTGATTAACACACCACCTTCAGCACCCAGAAAAGAATAAGCTGTGAGACAGATCTCCTGTTCTGGCAGTGAACGTAACTTGTGCTCCTTCTAATGCAACATGGACACACCAACAGTAGTAATTCATTGCTACAATGTGTCCAATGCCATTCAATCAGATGTCTTTAAATGACGAGCTTAAACTTCTTCCTGTGTTCACTTTCTCCTCCACTGCAGGCAACTTCAGACAGGACCTTTCTAACACGTGAACCACAGTGGCCACTCACACTCGTGATAAGGGACGGCAGAAACAGCACACATGTCAAAACAGATGTTAAGTAGTTGATACAACTATCCACAGAAATCCCATTAATATTTAAGCTTTCCAGTGGCACATATCTACTCTTCTTTCTTTGAATTGTAAATCAAGTTAGTTAATCCTTCATTTACTACTTGTTTGCATTTCCCTGGTTTGATATATGCAAGTGTTTATACTCTTCATTTTCCCCATCTCTATGTACTCATTTACAGCTGAAGACGTACAGCATGCCTTTATCATCAGGTGCTCCTCCCGAGCCATGCTTAGATTTAAAACTCCAGTGGCCTTAGTCACTTGAGTAAAATATTTGAGGGCTGATACTTAAATTCTGCAAAGCCAAACTTCAGCTGAGAGCACATGGTGCAATGCAGTCAGCCAGGCCTCTGCCCCATGAGCACTCACCCTTGAGCTTCGTTTAATTGCTGGGGTGGGCAGTGGCACAGCTCACAGCAGCACATGTGCATCACTGTTGATAGGACTGAGGCTTTAAACTGAGGATTCGGCCAATAAACTGTGAACATTACTGAACTGCAGTTCCTGATGTACTTTTTGTGATCCATTAAGAAATATTGTTATAATTCTGTGCCCTCTAGTGGTGCTTAAAATCATCAATTAATTTAAATAATCATACGGAAAACAGTCTGTGAGCACAAGTTGAGCCAGTATTGAAATGTAGCCATAGATGCTAGAACAACAAGAAGCTAACAAAAGTAATACACTTAGTGATGAATTATTTTATTTTTTACAGTGTGTGAACAAGTGTATGTTCCCATCTGTTATTTGTTATTAAATAAATGCTTTTAAAAGCATGTATTATGAGAAGATATTTATGGTAATTAATCTAATCCCGACTTGTTCATATGTCAGATAACCAGGTCATGATATGCTGGCTGAATGCGGAGGAGATCATTAGCACCCAGGCAGCTGCCTGCCCTCTGGCAGGCAGAGGGCCTGTGCTGTGGAACAAAGCTAGTCCTCATCTAAGTATTTATTGCAAAATACAGGTCCACATTCATAGGACAACAAATTCCCCTGATATTTTGGCTTCAGACTACATAATACCTACAGAGATGAGTTGTGTGAAATTCTAGCATGTCCACATGGTCCAAGGTCATCCTGGGTTCAGATGTCAGTAAGAGGATCTACTTGACGAAATCTCCAAGGCAAGAACATCCCAAGGAATCTTGACTTCTCGAGGCTGCAGGTACAGTATAATCACACCTGCAGAGGGACAAGGAAAATGACATGCTAAAGTGCAGCTTTAGAGTCACTGTGCTTTATGGCAAATGTCAACAGCATATCCTTCTAGAATTAAAAAAAAAACAAACAACAGGTTTTAAGATTGCATTGCATTTTCCAAATGTATACATCAAATGTTATATATCCTGACTTGTAGAAGGATCAGCTGATACATATAATCCTTTTTGATCAGGAACCAAATGTTAAATATGTTTGGTATTTTCAGGGTTTTCTTTCCCTTTCTTTTGATATATTGTCTTACATCACTGTTTCTGGTTTTATTTTAATAAAAGAGAGGAAGCAATTTAAACAGCAGTGACAGTCTCTTATTCCCTTATTTATAATAAAATACTTTTTTTGGTGGAGCATGTATATTTCTAAGGCATCTACTAGGGCAGTTTTGGGGTTAGTTACACTAGAATTTCAAGCAAGCCTTCACAATGACTAATTTGCAAGTAAGTGACAGGAATACTGAAATGCACTTGGTTTAATTGTGACACAGGGTAGATACTAATAGAAGAAGAACTTTGTTACAGGGTAAAAACAAAGAGGGAAAGGAAGACCAGCCATGTTGGAGGGCCCTGGCCAGAGTTGAGGAGGTCCAGTTCGCTGCTTTGCTCCATGCTGCCAGGACAGATAGGATCTGGAGCCTATCCACATCCAATCCAAAGCATCTGAGCATGTAGTTGCCTCAAGTCACTCACAGATGCTTACTAAGTTGATGAAAACCAGTAGAGCACCTATATGCAGCCTTTAATATTTACATGGATTTGAAGAATCTCTCTGTCTTTGTGCCTGAATTACATATCTGTCACAGGGGGTGGTAGTGATTTTTTCATAGAGAGAGGGATTGTTAGCATAAATTCATGAAACAGTGTAAGATGCTCGAATGCAGCAAAAGAGGGAACAGTAGAAATCACATACACACTGGGGCTGTTTTAAACAGAAAAGCAGCTGGAGTGCAAGCAGAGGGCCTTCGTGGCAACACTTTGCAAAGGTCAGTTTACTGTGGTATCATGTTTTGAGTTCATTTGAGTTCCTTGTTAAGAACGTTTTTCATGTTATATAATAGTGCAAGGTATCATGTATGCTCTAGTTTTGCATCTCTTTGTAAGATTTTTAGCTTTCTGCCTAATTATATGGAGGCAGGGGATACTCATGGCCATTCTTGGTGACAAGCATACAAGAGTCAGGAATAAGTTTTCAAAGCACATAGGTGTTAGGAACAATTAATTTATTAGGTTGACCTGTTGTGTAGCCTATAATACATGGTGTGCACCTCCAGGAAAACCCAAATCACTATTGCATCACTATTGCATAATAAACCATGAGCAAAATGTCAGATGAGGTGAACAGCATATTAGGATGCACATTATAAGCTGTTCAGTCAGCACATGTAACATGCTAGCAGCTGTAGCAGGGCTCTGATATGAATTTTAAAAAATGTTGGAATATATTGCATTAATATTCCAAGTTGTTGGAATATTTTCCTGCAAGCTTCTTTCACATAAATTAAAGAAGCAAGACTGTCAATAGCATGAGGCGTTCATACCCTGAACACAGCAGAAAGGATGGCCCAACCATCCCTTCTTCATGAGGTCCCTTAACCCTGAACTCAAGCGAGTACCTTTGAAAGAAATTTAGTTTTGATGTGTCATTTATGTCTTGATTTTGTTGTTAAACTGCTCTGAGGTGCTAACTTTGAGGAAGACCTGCCTCCACAAAGAGCTGTCCTGTGACCTGACGTCCATTCCAAGCAGTCCATCTCTGTGTTATTACCAGCACAGGCTAAATTTTAATCAGAAGACAAGACATGGGTGGCTCACTCACAGTACCTGTGCCTACCTGGCTGCAGTTATGCTAGAAACACTTCTGCCTGGTTATTACACCTGTAAAAACCAAGGCCAGTTCCCAAACTGGTAGTAATGGACCCCTTCCTCTGCCAGGAGCTGTTTGCTCCTTCCCAGCTAGAGGAAGAGTTTGGCCTCCTCTCCTCATCTGGTCATGATCAATGGCAGAAATTCCTGGCCTTACTTCTGTGCTTTCTGGCCTGTCCTGGAAAAATGGTTTTTTGCTCCCTGACTTCTAGTATTTCCTCTTTACTCATCAGATATTAACCCCTGATAAGGGAATGAATTTACTCTATTGATTCCTACTTAAATAAATATCTAAACATCACTCTCTTTTCCAGGCATGCCTGCCTGGAAAGTCATTATCTGACCCCAAGACCTACTCTCCTAAATGGCTCTGCTGTTCATCTCCTTGACTCTCTCTTTCACCTTCTGGGAGTTTTTTAATGGATTATGTTTGTTTGTTTGTTTGGTTACTATTTTCTTGTGCTTCTTTTCCTTCCTTCCTTCCTTCCTTCCTTCCTTCCTTCCTTCCTTCCTTCCTTCCTTCCTTCCTTCTTCCCCTCCTCTCTCTGTGATGCAACTATCTGTACTTCCAAACAATCACTCTGGTGACAAAACAAAGCCCTATGTCATGAAAGGTGCAAACTCTGCCATAGACTATTTACCACTTTCTAATCTAGCAAAACAAGTCATGTGACAAAAGAAAAGAAAAGAAAAGAAAAGAAAAGAAAAGAAAAGAAAAGAAAAGAAAAGAAAAGAAAAGAAAAGAAAAGAAAAGAAAAGAAAAGAAAAGAAAAGAAAGATCAAAACACAGAATCTATACTAAGAACAGTTTACAGTCCTAAACCGGGACTATAATACAAATAGAATAGAATACGAAATATTTTTTTTTGCAGATAGAAAGGTTTGTTTTCTCAGAATACACAGTTTTCAAAATAATACTTCCCAAAATACCTAGAAGTTCTAAAGAAAACATGCCAATCAAAAATGTCAATGTTTATGGCAGATTTTATGACCTAGCACAGTTTCTACATATGAAAAGAGATCCTTGGGATATTGCCTTCAAAATTGCTTGTTTTCAAGCAGAAGACTGTAATTTGGTTAGCTTGCATGTCAGCAGTTCCTTCCAGCAGGCATGATAACAACCCACAGCAGACTTGAAGAAATCCTGCAAGGTCAGAATACAGATACTTAGAAATTTGTCAAGAGGATTTTTTCCCCCCCAGGTTTCTAGTGTAGGAAACAAGTAAAGATTTTTTTATTTTGTTGTTTGGACTTATTTTTGGTTTCTTTTGGTATGGAGAAAATATTTTGTGAAAGCTTGGTTTGATCCCTAGAGTTACCAAAATTCCTTTAAGACAGTGATAGCTAGTCTTAGTTATGCATCCTGGGATCTACCTGTAAAAAGCTGGTGGCAGATAAAATATTGAAATACAGGATGTGTATCTCATTATGAACTTTCCCTTTAAATTACAGTGACCTTTAGTATTTACCAAACATGGACTTCTGTCCATCTCCTCTCTCTCCATCTCTGCATATCTCTTCCACTTGTACTATGGCAGCTCTGATTTTGAAAATTCCTATCCAACTGTGGCCTAATCTTTGAAGCATTGAAATTTTTGGACATTAATATGTTAGAATCACCTATTTTTTTCTCTTCTGAAAATACATAGAAGTGCCTCAGTCTTCTTTCAATTCCACTGGAACCTAATTTGCATTTATGTTGTTTTTATATACTAACTAGGAGATAGTGGAGATGTGCTCACCTTTACTCTCCATGGTCCAAATAATTTTAATAAAAGTGTGTGCAGAATAGCATGGAGAGACCAGCTGCTTCAGGTGCTCTTGCCTCAGAGTTCTTATACTTCAGAACTGCTGAACATCTCTAGGTGTTGCTCCTGGGCAGCAGAGCCATATTGAGGCTTGAGGGAGTACTCTAACCATTGACCACTGGGACAGGTTGGCAGCATCACTAATCTCATGTACGGGACACAACAGAAGATACTGTCTGCATGCTTCTGGAGAGTTTAAAAGGTTCCTTGCTTGGTGCCCTGGCTTCTCTGACCCTCATGTGAAGATGCCTATACACTTCATGTATTATTGAGATGGCCTAGTCCTATCATAGGAGCCCGCCTTCTGCTCTTGAAATAGGACTTAAAATTTTAGGGGCTAAAGCACAGAGTCTACTGTCATCTAAAGTCTTTCTGAAGTTCTAGGAGGGATTTTATATTCTCTAAAGATCATTAGTTTTTCATGTGCATACAAATGCTCTTGCATCTGAAGTTTTATTCATAGCATAAATGTAGGACTCAAAACCAAATTATTGTAATTCATTGTAACTGAAGTAACATTCTTTCTAAATTAGATGGTTAATCACTAACCTAATATATTACGAAGGTGTATTTTAAAATAAAAAAATAATTTACTGCCCCTTTTCATAAAATTGTAAAGATATTTGGCCTTTTTGATGTGCCAGTTCAAATAATTTGGCAGCATCTATAATCCTCAAAGAATTTGAATAAGATGTGCCCTCTGAGTTACTCAGGTGACATAACAAGAACTAACTCATAAGCTAGAGGTTCCACAGAAAGCGGCAATAGATAAGAGCTCTGACAACATGTGCTTCCTTTAGTGTATCAGAGAGCAGGTTGGAAACCTTCAGTGAGAATTGTGTGTGTGGGACTCCTCCTTTCTACTACTGTGTCCCTGTTGAGTTCAGTGAGATTCATTCCTGTCATGAGGTAAACCATAAAGAGATGGAGGCAAGAGTGTCTAAGGTTGATAGGGCCCTCAAGAGCTCCTGTTGGACGAGTAAAGACATTCAGTTGGAGCTGTTGGAACCAGAGAACATCAGAAAAGAACACCTTAGGCTTCTACAGGCATGGTTAGGCACTTACATGTGTTCTTAAATCTTATCCTCAAGCATGCACTCCAAAAGTCTTAATCAAGAGAAAGGTGAAAAACAAGAAAGGAAATGTTAAGAAGAATCTAGGTGATCTAGTGAGTCTGTAAGACAGGAGCAATAGTGATAGAATTTACAACAGGTAAGCAGGAATCATAAACATGGGGAATGAGATGATAGTTCAGAACAGGGCTTTTCCCCACGCTGCTTGAAGGGGTGATCTAACAGTATCCCTAGAGAAAGGCTGGAGGTAATTATTTAGCTTCAAAGTGGAATAAAATTAAAGCTGTGATGTATCTAAAGCTGTCTTGTTTTATGTATCCACATATATCATTGTCTGCAAGGAAACATAGGAGCCAAAAG
The DNA here is from genome assembly GCA_013400735.1 of Pomatostomus ruficeps. Classification (NCBI taxonomy): domain Eukaryota; kingdom Metazoa; phylum Chordata; class Aves; order Passeriformes; family Timaliidae; genus Pomatostomus; species Pomatostomus ruficeps. Next base: position 83,918 of record VYZT01032592.1, on the reverse strand, counting down.
TGGGTTTTAATATCCTTGTAGGGCTGGGGAGAGGATGATTAAATGCCATAGACTGGTTTTACTAGACAAGTATTTGCATGAGAAGCAAGATGTATAAATACAGATACAAGGCAAAACCCACGACCTGTTACCCTGAGGGTGGTCAGACACTGGCACAGGTGCCCATATAGGTTGTGAAATCTCTGTCCTTGGAGTTTTTCCAAGCTTAGCAGGCCTCAAGGAACATGCCATAAATCTAATGAGAGCCATGCATTGGACGGGTTGAAGTAGGTGACCTCTAGAAGTTCTTTCCAATCTAAAATATTCCGTGAGTCTAGATGACCTTGGGCAATGAATACTTTATGACCTACCCTGTGAAATAAAAACCCATTGATAAGTTTGACCTGGTCAATACTCTAAGGACACGTAAGCATCTGTCACTGCTGACACTGTCCCTGCTGCAAAATCACAAACCTTACGTGCAGGGGGCAGAGGGTTGAAAGGATAGCAGTGGTATCTACCTTCAATGTAACAGCTCATCCAATTGCCTCTCGAAAAAGGGGAGAGGGGCAGAGAGAATGACAGGAGAACGAGCAGAGAGAGGCATAACAGCACAGTCTCATGTGAGCATAACCCTGAAAAACAGCACAGGACCAGGTGCCTGCCCTGTCTCCACCATGGGTCCCAACTCTCTGCAGCTCACTGACTTCCAATTCCTTTCTCCAGCCCTCCCTGCCACAGCACACATCCTTCCTTTTCTCATCTCTTTCTTTTCCTTGTGAGATGGTTTGAATTTGGCTGAAATTTTTGCAACATGACTTTCCAGTATCAAGAGATTATAGGTGATGATTTGTTGGAAACCTCAGTATCCCCAAATAAAAAGGCAGCATTTAATTTTATTTTTTATAAGGGGCTAATTATTTTAATTGCCCTACCTAGTGGACCATTTAAAGAAAGTGTTGAGTGTTCTTAATTTGAGTATCGTATTTTTCTTAACATTGCCCTGCTGGGGTGTTGAAATCTCCAGCCCTTTTTAAAAATCCTGATCAAACCATACCTCTGGTTAATGGGACATTCCCATTAAACCCATTTATGTTGTTTAATTTAAAGAGGAGTCAAATCCTACCTCTATTTCGTTATTTTGCCTGAAGATTTTTATTCTGCTGGGAGGTTCACTGGTTCCAACTAATGAGAAGAAGGAAACAACCAGCTCAAGTTGATGATACCATAAATGCTTGGAATGAAAATTAAACATTATTATTAGCAACTTTCAGCAGGGTTTAAAGTGTTGAAACTTAACCTTGTCATGTGGATCCCTACCACTTAACTTTAATGAGTAACCAGTAGCAGGAGAGTTTCCTATATCGTGTGTGCAGTAGCTGCTGAAGAGAGATATGACATATTATCTAGATTGGTTTATAGAAGCAGCTATCCTATCACTGCAATAAAGAGGGAAACTAGAAATTTAAGCCATTATCTTCTAAAAGGTTCACTTTAAAACTATGGTTCTAAAATTGTTTTTATAGAGTAAAGATCATGTACTAGAAGCAAAACTCTTACATATTTCAAAAAGAAACGATGGCCTAAGTGATAAACATGGGTGATAAGTAAAACCAAGAAGCTGCCTTTATAACTCAGTTGGAAATGGTTATCATAATTATTCTACCTTCTTTATGCTAGATCCTGATAGCAAACCTTGTTTTGCTGGGTTTTTTTCTTCTTCTTCTTTAAAATGTTTCACAGAGCATTTGGAGCAGAATGGAGAAATAGCTGAAAACTTAGGGATGAGTGTTTTGGAACATTTTGCAGAGCACACTGTCTGGGGCCATAAACACACGATTCAGTTGTAACCTAAAATATCTCCTTGAAGTTGTTCTTTCCATTCACTGTCTCTTTCCATATTTAAATCCATACAGATAAGGATACCTCTCTGTTTCCAGAGTGAATCTCTACACTTGAGTAGCGTAACAGTGGAGACAGTTTCCTGCTGAAACAAATGGGCTTCAGAAAGTAATAAACATTTTATTGCTTATTTCTGCTCAGCTGATGAGGAATTACTGACTTTATTTTCTAAAGAGGGGAGCATTTGAAATGCTGATGACAATTTTGGAAGATTGATGTTGCTTTAGATCCCAAATAATATTGATTAGGAAATTATTCCCTGTTACAAAACAAACAGGTTTGCTTTCCTTCATGTGGTAGGTGACAATATTTTTTGCACATTGCTTTTGGTTGAGGAGCCTTATTAAAGGCATTTTGGGTTCATGCACCACATTAGTTAGGAGTAATAATTTCCACTGTGTAACCTTACCTTCTCTTGCATAATTATTTGCTGCCCACTGAAGTGGCACATTCTCTTCCTAAAGCACAACCTTGAAATCAAACAATGTGCTTTTTAAAAGGGAAAAAATTACAGTAAAACACACATTGTGGAGATGCTCCACAAGTGTGACGACAGCAAACATTTCATTTCACTTGAGGCATACCAACTGTCTGCTTGCTTTAGAAAGCTGGAGCTGGTAAACCGAGAAGCAGTGGGGAGGGAAAGGAAAGAAAACCAGTGGCCCTAAATCTATCTGTATTTGGCACTGTCCTTAGCGCTGTGATGCTGCTGGGTGAACATTCGCAACCAGATGCAGGGCCGAAAGCATCCTCTGCATCCTCCGCATCCTCTGCATCCTCCGCGTCCTCCACAACGCCTGGCCCCGGTAGCGCCCCGATCCAGTCGGAGTCTGTCCGGGGGCGGCCTCGGGGGCGGTCTTGGGGGCCAGGGGGGCTGCCGGGGGCCGGGACCGTAAGTAGCTCGGTGCCCTCAGCAGGTGGCAGTGGCGTCCCGCGGCGGGCCGGGTACGCGGACCCCCTCGGCCCCGGCCCCGCGGGGCTCCGCGGCGCGGAGCGGNCCCCCCCCGGCAGCATGGATCTCGTAATAAATGTGAAGCAATTCCTAGCAGGAATTTCAAAGAAAAATTGATGCAATCAGATAAAAAACGCCTAACCCAACCCAAATTAAAAAACCCCAACCCCCCAAAAATAACCCATCCACAAATAGCTCCGCAACCCCCATAAAACAAAAGTATGGCTCCCCTATCCATTCAGTCCTTTCACCATCATCTCTGTGACTAGATTTATGTGTAAATGATAGTAAAAACATCGTTGCAAAAAGCAGGGGTTTTTGTTAAATTTGGTCAACATGAATTTAATGCTGCTATGGTTAAATACTTCTGTGGCTGCTTACACAATGATTTACAAACATTACTAGTCTTCAGCTACTCCCTGGAGGGAGAGGATATGTAAAGAAGTATCCACGTAAAAGTATACTGAAACAATTACATTTCAGACAGGGAGGGTCTTCTTTATTTGAAGTTCCAAAATGTTAATCACATGAACGTGTTGAGTTTATAAAAGCACAATGAGAGGTGTCTGTGTTTGTTTTCTATTTCTTTTTGAGGTATTTCATATGGTTCGGCAATATTTTGTATGGCATCTTAAGTGTTTTAAAGTAGTCTTAAGTTAAACCTCTCTTTTTTCCTTTATTTCTTTTAAATGACTACCACCAGTGATTGCATATTAAAAGGATTAGGATTTGCAGGAACAATTGCTGAATGATATTTATTTAAGTAGTATTCATCTAAATAAGGGTAGTTGAGATGCTTATCCAGATTCTGTTCCCCACTGTGTCTGTGCTAGCTTCAGTGGAATGACATCAGTAATGAATACCATTCGTTATTTTTGGTTATTTTAGGGGTTTTTATAAGACATATGGTTCTCTAGTTAAGAGAGAATGAGGCAAGAGTAATGGAGTGTTGCATTTTGTAGGTTATATTTATTTGCTAGCACCTGTTTATAAATTATGAAAATACCTATTTTTATCTATTGGGCTCATTTGCATATACCGTCTGACAGTTTTCTGCTTATTTTCAGAAGCTGTGTATCCTCTACTCAAAACTGTGGCATTTTTGGGCAGTCATCTGCTGGCTAGTAAATTATTTCAAGCGGGACTCCATTTTTTAAAAGAAATGATAAGTTTTGTGATTTGGGGCTTCGAGCAGCTAGGAAATAATACATATTTTATGGGGGAGAGAACAAGCTTTTCTGTATTGACAAGAGCTTCAGAAGCCTATCCCTGGAATCTACAGAGGCATATTGACTGACAGTTCCTCCTCACCTGTTCGCTGATGATGATTCATATCAAGACAGAAGAGGAAGTAAGCGGGAAGCAGAGAAAGGAAGGAGGTGCAGTTTTGGTAGTTCTGTGTATCCCTCTGAGGTTCTGTGCATTCCATCAGAGAGGACCCACTGTGCCGTGGTTTCCATGGCTGCACTGCTCTGTTTGCCTTCTGTAGCATTCAAGAACACCTCACTTTCCTGTATTGTTCTAATTGCTTCCCACTGGAGAATATTTCCAGGGTTTTGCTTTTTTAAAGTCAGGTTCTATGCCTGGCTTTAAGTCTTCTCAAACTGATTACTGCAATGTTTTTTCATTAAAATGCATGATCTGATGAAAGAGGCTGGTACAAGGGTAGCAGAGTAGCAGAAGTCTGACTGGTGTTAGGCTGTGGAAATGTAACTTCCTACACATTTTCCATGTTACACTTTCCAGCTGTCAAACTATTGCACTAGATCAGATATTTGCAATTACTTAAAATTAAATCTGCAGCTTAAAGATTTCTTGAAAAACATGTAACTGCAGGTAAACAAATTCAAATTATGAATATAATATTTACATGAAGTCCTTCTGCCAGAATAATATAAGGAAGACTAAGCATATATATTTGTTACTTTAAATGCAGCTTTACCTTACAAACTTTTACCCCTAGCATATATGAAATACATTCCTCCAAGATTTTGTCTTTCAATTGTCTGTGTAACTGTCAGTACATATATTAGTTACTCCGATCATCAGAATCTGCTTCTGCTTTGGGAGTATCTTTTTAAAAAGATGGAGGAGGTCTGGAAGACTTTGTCTCTCTAAGGATCATGGCTTTTTTTACTTCTAGGGTGATTATTTCAGTGTCTTGTTACAGAGCTCTGACAAAATAAAATGCCTAATAACAGACCTATTTTTTTTTATATAAAATAAATATTCCTGTATAATTCCTGTAATTGCTACAAGGTGTAGCTCTACCACACTGTAACATCTTTAAATTTGTTTTATTCTTGATTTAAATTCTGAAAAGTTCTGTGACTATATTTAGAAGTGGTATAATGGTATTGAATAGCAGTTGTTGGGGTTTTTCTAACTTAAATAGAGAATTTCATGGCATTTATTCATCTCTAAGTTCTCCTTCTTTTCTGCAGAAAAGAAGCCCCCAAATCTTCCACTTCCTACCCCTAACTTTGCTCAGTTATTCAGAAGGCACAGACTCCTTCTAAGGAGACTGAAAGGCAAGGATACCACCTTTAGGAGATACCTGGAAAGGAGTTTCACTGTGAGCTTCCCACCAAGTTCCCTGATTTCTGTAGGTGTGTCACTAAAGGGGTTCAGCATCTGCCATGTTGCCATTTAGCACGTTTCTGTCTGTTTTGTTCCAGACAGCTTTGTCTGAGTAAAATTGAGATTTGATACTCACTTCAGACCTTTTGTTCCCTCTTAGAGACATGCAGAATAGGGCTTGACTAAGCCTTTTTTCTATGACATGAGAGCATTGGGTTTGTGGCAGGATCACCAGAGAGATTTGCCTGAAGGAAGCCTTTCTCTGCAGGATTTTTAAGAACAATTTAGGATATAGGGTTTACAAAATAAACAAGGGAAAGGTTTATTCTGATATTAAATAATTTTTCTAGAGGGGCTGTGAGCCTTCTGAAGTTTTTTATTAGAAAAGCATTTGTCTGAGCTAGTAATTCAGCATGCTGAGGAATAGAGTATTTGGGATTTCTATTTTTGCTTTGCTGAAAACTTTGCATTGTAAGTACTCTAGTTCATTGCTCAATTGGAAGTTACGCAGGCAATATAGTGCATTGCAGGAGAGAACTGCAAAATGCACAGTTCCCCTCTTCTAAGCTAGCTGGGGAACAGGACATAAACTCAGATCTTGGCCAGAATTGTGTTAAGATCTCAAATTTAAAATTCAAGTACTCGTATGGAATGAGGTAAAATGGAGAATTAATTGTGGGTTTAGAAAAAGGTAAGATCTTATGAGGAAAGCATCAAAATTAAGATTGTTTTCTAATTTAACTGCTGCTGATTTATCTTGGATGTCTTGTGTATGAAGGACAGTACAACATGTACTGTTGGAGCTCAGTGTTTTCTTATCAGCACAGCCAGCAGTCTCTCCAAGGAGATTTGGAGAAATTACATGGCATGTCTATGCCTCAGTTTCCCATCTGTAAAACTGGAGTAATAATTTGTTATTTGAGATGATGTTAAATGAGATCCCCATCAATTTTTGGCAGTTTGCTGCTCTCATCCTTAAGGTGATTTAACAGCCCAGGATTATGTACATCTACTCCCCCTCCCGATTCAGAAACAACACAGTTTCATTATCTCTTCAGTCATCTACCACAGATGGAGAGGACTGTGCTCACAGCCAGGATAACTTTGACACAAGACGATGTTAGTTAGTGAGATGTATTTTATATTTACCATTGTGTAAAATACATCTATTCTAATACATGACTAAGAGTAAAAAGAAAATTATTACCACAAGGTAAATCAATTAAATGTTCTTCTTATATCAAATATGCATTTCTAATGGAGCATTTTGTAGTATGTTGGTATACTGCTCTACAGTACTAACAGATATCCATTATTAAACACAACCAATCAAAATCTGACTCAGTCACCCCATAGATAATTTTAAAATGCCTCAAAAATTTTAATTACATAGCAGTTGAGCACCACTTTAAAAGCAGACCTACAAAAACCAGCCCTGGGTTGGAGCATAAAAATAGAAATAGCAATATGAAAAAGAGTGGTTTAAACCCATATCAAAACCAAGGCATGCTGCTGTTTTATTGCAAAATATTAGTCTGAAGTATAATCTTCTGAGTGTGTGCCCACTTAAGTGATATTCCTCTCTCCTCCAGGGGATGTTGAAATTCCTTTTTCCTCTCCAGCAAAGTAATTTATCTACTTATTGACTAGTTCAATACAATATTTGAAAGATTGCAAGCATCTTGTTGATATTTGAAAAAGCCAAGTTTCCTCTACCACTTTGCTCTTTGTCCCTTTTCTCATCACTCACATGGCACAATGGCTTAAGCTGCCTGCCTTGAGCTTCAAGAGGCAAGGGAATTTGCCAGATGCACTGTTTTGGGGAGGTAGGGTAAAATCCCCAAGTGCATTTCTCAGGGACTATGAAGGGATGCAGTCGATTGTGCCTCTGGCTCAGTGTCAGGCTCGTGGGTTTTGAGGCTGACCCTCTTAGTTTACTGTGCCATAGATGCTCAAAAACTCCCTTCTGCTTTGGCCACTTCAAGTTAAATACAAGTTCCTGTGAACAAGGGAATATTAACTTTCAGCAAGTCAGTAGGACCTATTGTGTGTGCAGCACCTCTGACCATTTTACCAGCTGGGAATATGGACCTGAGGACTCGTTTCTGGCCATAGTTCATTGGCAGGTTACTGGCATACAAGGTCATTGTTATTATTAGTAGTGTGGAGAAATTACTGAGCAATTGCTTTTGTTCCAAGCCACAAACCACACAGTATGGATCCTGTAACATAGAGTACATACTGCCTATATCTTAAAATATATCTTTTTCACTGTTTATTTTTCCAGTGTCTTCATATTCTTTATCAAGTCAGCAGTTACATTTATGAGAGACAGGTGAATTCAGAATATTCTGAGAACAAACCTGTTAATCCAGTGCAATGCTTCAGCTTTTCCTCCCCAGAGATCTACTTCTAAATGTGGTCTGTGTAAGCACCTATACTGTAGTTTGTTTGTATTGCTCTGGTAGAACTGCATAGTATTAAAAATCAACATGGAATGAGTTGTATATATACATGTATAGTTGTATATATCTGCATAGTTTGTGGCCTCTCCCCACATTTGCTCCAGTAAGGACTAGATGTGAAAGTACCAAATATCAGAATTCAAGTACGCAACTACATTTATGGCATGTGGGAAATCTTTCCAACACCTGAGTGTTATTATTATAATATAGCAGAACTATTATAAACAGTAAGATTTGTAGAAGTTTTTAATGGGTTCTCCTGATAGTCTTCACTACAGTACTGTAAACTTCTTCTAAAGTAGAATTTATTTCCACCACTCAAAATTCAAAAAAAACCAACCCAACCCAACAACCTCCCCCTAAGAAAGCAAAACAAACAACAAAAACACAAAGAAAAAGATAGGCATTTCACTTACTGTGTAAGTGAAATTTTTGTTATGTTCTATAAAGGTTGCTTAAATTATTGATTAAAGAGCTCATGTGTATGTATTAGAATATATAAATACTGTCAGAAATTTGTTCACTTATCTAGTTGATTGGGAAAAATAGAAAAAGGAAATAAATTGGCCATACACTTATAATGAGCAGAAACCAAGAAAAACATAGAGGTTGTCTCAATTTGTCTATATAGTTGGCTTTATATAACACATTTTAAGTAATTTTATTTTTCCTACTGGTAAGCTGATACTCAGCCTGAAGGTCACCTATTCTAAGGACAAAGCCAAGAAGAATCACATTACAAACTAGCACTGTGCAGGCCCTGATTTATTCCACCTCTCAGTCCTTATGGATTTTCAGCGAGTCCTGTGTATCTGTCTAACCTCTGAAGCCAGAAGGGCACAGAGGTTTGCACAGCCACAGTTTGCTTTTGGAAACCCTGCAGTGGGTTCTGATGTTCTCAGCACATTGGCATCTTCCATTTTTCCCGATCAGGAGCTTCATTTGGGCATGCAGACTTGCCTGAGCCATTCCTTTTCCTGCCAGAAGTGTCCTGGTGATAGTGCTGTGTGTCATTCATTCCCTCCAAAAGCCCTGCCAGTTATCCTGCCTTGGCATGTCGTCCCCTTCCCTTGCCCATGCTTTGTGACTGTGAACAGCTGCTGCAGCAAGAAGGACACCATGGGCTATCAGTGTTTTGACAGCTAGAGAATGTGCAAGTTTGCTTCTCATTTTTAGCTGCTGCACACAAGACTGTCCATTGCTGGTTGTAGATGTAGGTCTAGGAGGGTGAAACCACAACATCAAGTAGAATATCTACACCCTCTTTGTGTCATATTGTTGGCTGTGGTCTGTGTTGACCTGTGCTGACTCAGAAGTGCTTCCACAGAAGCATCCTTGAAAAGTTTTAGGATGAGGACATCAAGTGCATTCCCCAACTGTAGCAATCATGATGGTAAAAAACTTAAAATTGTGCTCAGAGCTGCTCTGGCACCAACTATGTCTTATTCTTCTTGGCTGTCGTATAGGAGAGGCAAGGTAGCAAGTGATGCCAGCAGTTGAGTAGGAAGCTTTTAATCTTCCTTCCTTCTGGTTGGCATCAGACTTTTTCTGGGCAGTACTAGGTACATGCAGTCAGCTGAAGCCAGCTGAAAAACAAGCTCAGACTTGGTGACAGTTTGGATCACAACTTGCCATTACCGTGGCCAAGGGGTCAGGGGATCTGGATTTCTTCGGGAAGTCTGGTCTCTGACAAATCCACTGTGCCACCTCTGAAAAACAAAATCTTGCCTTCCCAAAGCCTAAAATCTTCGTTTATTTAGCCTCCATTTTTAGAAAAACATCCTCAAATTTCACCTATTTCTGCTTCAATTTCTCTGCTGATGCAAGGATAACTTGGCAGAGAACCATGGACAACCACTCTGAGATACCTAAGGCTCATTTTCCACAAGCCAATGACCACTGCATGGTTTGCAGGAAAGTCTGAAAGGTAAAAGCAAGACTTGAGCCTTTCTCAGGCTTCAAAGGGTTAATTTTCTCCAGAAGAACATCTCCATCTCCTTGGCAGGGTGGATAAGAGTTGTTTGAAGAAAATACTCAGACAATGTAGTTCTTTTGTTTCAGTTCTACTCTTCAAGAATTGCTAAATGGACCCACCAGAGAGGTGTCTCTGAATTTCAAGCTGACACCCAAAAGCTGCTTCTCTTAAAGCTTTTGTGTCTGCTCACATTTCAAGGGTAGACATCACAGAGTTATTAGAGGCCATTTTATCTGCAACTCTGGTAACATGTCTGCTCCATAACTTTAGGCAAAGCTAGAACTATATGGAGAATGAAAATCCTTCTAAATCTTAGAGTATTCTAGAGATATTTTGATCCCAGTTCTGGAAAACTTGAATATTAACGTGTTTGGCAAAATGAAAAATACATAGTTTCAGATGGATCAGTTCTTTCCAGTTTAGATTTTTTACACATCTCACATATATATCTGTATGAAACACAAAAACTGAAGTAAAATGCCATTTCAAGAAAAAAAAAACACATAAGGCTTTCATTCAAAGATGTCAAAATCAGCTATTTTGACACTGCCAGAGCCTTTCAACCTGGCTTTTCCTCACATAAATGAAATTTGAGAAAAAAAGACAAGACTTCACAATGCATTTGAAGAGAGCTGCACTATTTTAATAAAAAACATGTTCTGTTAGTGGTTTGATTATCAACTGTATCAGAATAATAGAAAGATTTGTTTTTGTTAAAATAAAATTAAAAAAATAAACTCTTAGGTAATTGTAATATACAGCAGCATTCAGTTAACTGCCAGAGAGTGTATAATAGCATCTACATCAGAATTTAGTTCTCAAACAGTAATTTATATTATCTATCAGTCACTGATTTCCCACATACAAAAGATAAGTCTTCCTGACATTCTTCAGCTCTGGCAGGTAACAAACAAATATCTGAATTTTGAAAGAAATTTTTTTAGTAAGGAAAATTTTCTACTGCTGAGATTAGATACTTCACTGTACTTTTGGGGTTTTTTTAGTTGATTTTACTGGAATTCTGCATTTTTTTATAGTAGCATGTGTAGCTTATTTCACAGAATTTGATGGAACTGTGACAGTTGCCTGCAAATTAGAAGAACAGGGATTTTACTAAATGAAGGACATCAATGCAGTTGCTCTAACAGGCAATTATGCTTCATGAACACTGGATTCCAATTAGAGAAGAACAAGTCCCTGGCAATAGCCACCTCCTTACACAGTGAATTAAAAAGACAGTTAATTGGCAAATGGGGCATCATACTCTATTAACTAAGCAATCTTCTTTATCTTATTAGGCCTGTTATCATACCTAATTTTCAAATTTGATTAAGAGATTTAAAGGACATGAATATCATTGGGCCCACTTGCCCAGTTCTGGAAAACCTGTTTATTGTGAACGTAAAGAACCAAAAAATAAGTCTGTTTTTCCATACCACGAAACATCTTGAATATCTGACACCTCACTGATGTAACTGACATTCAACAGCAGATTAGGATATGGTAATTATGGTGTTTTCATTACATCAAAACATATCTTAATTATCAGTGTTATTATGCAGCCTTTTTTACCTATATTAAATTTCTTTAATGAAAAACAAAATTATAAAATACACCAGCACTCCACCTTCAGATTCTGGAAACTCCTCTTAATAAGGGCAGACTGATAATAGTATCATATTAATATAATTTCTCCACAAAGTAAATCTTCTTCAAATTGAATCCTAGTTTATCCCATACAGTTAAACAAATGAAATGGAGGTTCAACACTGAACCAAATACTTCTGGGGAAAATATAGTCATCTATTGAAAGGTTAATAAAAATCAGAAAGACATTTAAAGTTTTTTGGGTTTTTTTGCCAATTCCAGTGGGGTTTTAATGGTTACTAAAGGGCACAGAAGAAATATTAGCATAGTTTCTTCTACATCATGAGTGATCTTTTGTGGCTACTGAATAAAAAAATTGCTCACTGTCACATAGGTGTGATACCCAAATAAGACTAATTTACAAGTAGAACACTCCTTTAAGATGTTCTGAGATCATCTTTAAGTTAGGCCAAAATACAAAAAAACTTACCTAATTTCACTACATGAAAATATAAGATGTGGAATGGTAAATTAAGGTGAGGGAAAGAGGATAATTTGTTTCTTGGGCTTCCCAGTTAATCTTCCTGCATATAAATATTAATTTCCAGTGTTTTCTCATACTTCATAATTTTTTTTTTTTGCAGAAGTGATAGTAAACTTTGTTGTGTGTGGTGCTAAATTTATTTTAAAAAGCAGTGTAACTTTCTGTCAGTAATTCCCATCCAAATTCCTGCTGATGTTAAATCTGGCACCAGTTCTCCACAGCTTTTTTGCACTAAACAACTACTAAACTTTGAAAACATTTAAATAATAGTGAAAGATATGTTTATTAACTGTGGTGCCACTTCTACCTCCTAAATATTATTTGTGTCTTTCTGCAAACACATCAAGGGACTTGCTGGTGACCAGTCCTTATACCCTCCAGCAGAAAAGCACTACTGCCATCCACATAGGATGGGAGGCTGTGGGCAGGGCTCCTGCCTTCACCACCTCTGAGTTTGTGGGAACTTGAACTTGGAGTGTGTAGACACCACTTATTTTCAAGCCCAGAAGAAAGGACAGCATTTACAGAAGCCCATCCTCCTCCTCCCTTCTCTCTTCCTCTCATTTTCTCCTATTTCCATATTTAGAAAGAGGGCATCTCATTGCTGAGGAGCCTGGTGGCCCAGGAGTGGCTGAATACATGGATATACTCCCTGCTTTGATTGGGAAGGGAAAATGCAGTGGTGAGGACTCCTTCATTTAGACCCTGACTGCCAACCACATCATGCAGGAGGTGGGGGAGGACCTGGTTTGGGACCTGGCTTTGCACTGGGAGCTGACAGCTGTGTTTTCCCTTTCTGCAAAAGGAACGAGAGAAAGGGAAAAAGTGTTGTGTCATCTGAGAGAGCCTCTCTGTCATCTCCAGCTAGGAACAGTGTCCTTTGCCTGCTGCCAATGTGCTGCAAACCAGCACTGGAGATAAAGATTTCCAGAGAGGTAATTTATTGGAAGCAGGTCCTCAGTCAGGCCTTTAGTGAAATATATGAGAGCCAAGTTCCCATAACTCCTCTGTCTATGTGGACTGTCCCTGCCCTTTCCAGAACTGATGCTGTCTGGGGGGTGTTATGAAGCACCCTGAGCCTCCCAGGCCTTTCTGCTGAGAATGGCAATGATTTAATGAACAAGTGCAAATGGATGCATGAGTGTGGAGGCCAGTGCACCTCCAATGCCTGAGCAGTGGAAAATGCACTGATGGGACGAACCCTATTTGGACCTGTTCTCCCTTGAATAGGGTGAGGAAAAGATCTCCTCCCAAGACCCCTTGCACAGGCAATTTGTTTATGTTAATCTCTGTACCCCAGTTGGCCTGTTGGCCTCTCTGTCCAATTGTCATTTCCCTGTCTATCATTCTCTGGTTGACACCTTAGTTCTGGAAAGTTCTGCTTTACTCGACGTCCCATTGGCCCTCTTCCCTCAGCCACTCCCTCAGTCCCTCTCCATTGGTCCCTGCACCCTGGCGCCTCCTTTGCACTGCCCCTGAGCCCTCAGTTCATTGGTCCTGGTTGCTCTGCCCGCCCCCATATAAAACTCTATGCACAGTCATTGTTCTCTGTTTTCAGTCCCTGGTTCCCTTCAAGTGCTGTCCCATTAAACTGCCTTGGAATACCAAACCGACGACCCTCCCTGCTTTTACTTGTCGGTCTCTTTTACTGTTCGCTTAGCTATCTGGCTTAGCAGCAGCCTGCACGCAGGGGAAAGCTGCACCAACCCAGGCAGCTCTCTGTACCAGAGATGCTCTTGGGAAGGTTGTGGCAAACACCGCTGTGACACATTAGTGGAAAGGGATGAGGAGCATCAGAGAGGGAATGTGCATGTCTGTGCATGACGGGCCATCACCTTGCAGATGTTCTGCGGCCTCCACAAAGCAATGAGCTTGGGAAGGCCTCCCCTCTCCAGCTTCTGCTTGGAGGTTTGTATGCCTGTTCCTGTGCACACTAGGGGATAAGCCACCCATCTGATGACAGCAGCATCTTGCAGGTGCCTTGCCTGAGGATAGCATCTATCTACAAAATGCATTAGAAAAATGTCAGTTTGTGATGTGTCACTCAGCTTTTTAAATCATCGAACAATAATCAGCAGTGATTCAAAGGTTGGTTTTGACGTTTTCTAGAATTATGTAATGCCTTTCACATCTCATATATATATATATATATAGTAGCTACATTAGTATGATGTATATTACCCATTGTATTATATATTATATTCTATATTATATTATTATATGCATAACATATGCACACACACATTAGCATTCTTGTGAAAAATATATACAGCCTTTTTATTTATTAAGAATGGAGAGTATAATCAAATGTCAGACCCTGAAAAGCCCTCATGCCAAGGTAATGCCACGTAATCTGCTATCCCTGTTCTATGGCAGGTGGCTTTGTGGGGCTGACAAGAGGAACCTCATGACAGTGCATAAAGCTGACTGTGCAAATTTTGAGTTTTCTTTCTAGGGGGAGTTTAATTTGGATTTTTAATTGCTTAGTTGAAGCATGGGGTTTCCATATTTCTAGGTTTATTGTTCCAATTTCTTTTGCTTCCTATTCTGCATTGTAAATCTTTTGTTTAGAACAGGTAGTGAGGGCTACAGACAGCCCTTGTGGATGTCAAGCCAATGAGCTGGTAGCAAAGGCAGTCTCTTCTCCAGTAATAGCAGCCAGGTTAAAACTGACTTTTCCTCAAAGCTTCCCATGCTTCTCTTGAATTGGTTCCAGATGCCAGGCTAGCTCTAAGTCAGGATGCAGAGACTTCCAATTGGAAAAAAAAACAGAAGAGGACACTCTCATATCCTCACATTGCCAGTGAACTCTTATTTATTTCTTTTCTATTGATAAGCCACCTCCAGTTGGGTGTAGATTCTTCTACCAGATAGATGACCGTGTGAATTTCATAGGCATTGTCCTGTCCTTGCTTGCAGGGATAGGACTCCTGCATTTTCATCTCCTATGGAAAAAAATGTATACTCAATTTGTATTTTCCTTTTTGACCAAGAAAACATCTGGAATGCATTGCACCAATCTGCAGTTTTTATTTAAACCCTTTATTTTAATGGATACTCAAAAAATATCAGATGTCAGTCTGTTTAATCACACAATGCATTTTACTGTTTCCTCTGGATTTTGAATATCTATTTGTTAGAGCTTATTTGTGTAAGGACAATTTTCACTTTTTTTATATCATGAAGGTATAGCCTCAGTTATTAATGACTGAAGACTGTGGTTGTCTTCATTAATGTTGATTGAGTCCTTACTTCATGGACTATTTCAATACTTTCAGAACAAAGAAGTGCTTAATATAGGAATTTTTTCTCCTGAACTGAACAGCAAAATAGCAGTCTGTTTCAAGAGGTGACATTTCATCCAGAGTGGCAAAAGAGTACAATGTTCTGGTGCTAAGATATAAGAATATATTTCATGCTAAAATTTTTAAAGTTTATGATTACTTAAATCATATTATGGTGACTTCTTATGAAGAAGAACTAAAATTTTACTTAAAATAGGGAATTACAGTAAGGAATAGATTAATATATAATGCTGACTGCAGAGGCTGCCTGGAGAGCCTTGTGGGGCGACGGTCTGCGCTTGGCCCAGTAGACTTGCTGCACAGACGCGGTTTTTGTCTATCCTTTTTACCCAGCTGTCAGCTCCGCAGCAGATGAGGCAGAGCAGTCGATATTAAAGTAGCGAAGGCAGGAATAAAGAAGTGGGAACAGACCCTTCTGTAGCAGCACCCATGGGTTTATTGTGGGGAGATGCGGGCTACAAGAAAGGACTTCGTGGGGTGGTTACACTGAGTTTTTAAGGGGAATGGAAAGGGGAGGTTACAGGGGAGGGTCCAGGATTCTACAAATCACAGGATGGTGAGGAGTGACAGGTATCCAATAATTTCTGAACAAGGGAGGAACATATTTGAATTAACCAATCAACATAACAGAACAGCAGAACTTTCCAGCACTTGCTGAATATTAAAACAACAGAATGGATATTAAAATAACTCTGAGGGGAAAGGAGTGGAACAGAGACTTTGACTGACAAGTTAAAAGGCGGGAGGATCAGGGGATTCCTCAGCCATGCTTTCTCCATCTCTCTCAGACTGTCCTGAGAGGAAAAATCATAGAGAAGGCAGGCTGGGTCACTCCCACAAATACATTTTTTGAAGGGGATGTGTTCCATCTGTAATGAAATTACAACGAGTGCTTGCCAGAGCGTCCCTCCAGCTCCCATGGCAGCAAAAATGTCAGCTGCCCAAAAGGTGCCCGCATCAGCAGAAGTGGGAAACATTGCAGGATCCATAACACACGGAGCTCTGTAGCAGGATGACTACAGTAGATTGAGGAATCTAACCTTGCAGTATTTAAGGGGTACAGCATGATATAGATGACTTTTTTTCTCTTCTTTTCTTTATTTTCCTTTTGTTCCCCCACCATACCTTCAAGGCATTTAGAAATAACTTAGTGCTGGGAATTTTTTATGGTTCTTGCTTATACAAAATATGATTTTACAGCTTTTCTACCGAAAGTAATAACATGATCAGAGTGGTTTAAAAATAAACCTACAATGTCTGCTCTGAAGGAAAAAGATTTACCTAAGGAAATTTGTTTGTGAGTCTTTAAAGTGCCCTCTGGATGTTATTACTATACAGCATCTAGTAATTTTCTGTAAGGGTATCTGATGTTTCCCCTCTTCTGTGTTTGAGGTGGTTATCAGACTTCAGATGGATATCTAAATTAAGAAGACTAAGTATTTTTAATAATTTTTGGGTGAAAATGTATTGAGTATAACTCAAAGAAGAGAGGTTATTTGAAGCCTTTAAAAATGTAAATAAGTGCTGTTAAGAAAAGAAAATTATATGACAGTTCTTTTAGAAGCCATGAAGATGAGATCACAGTCTTCAAAGTGTATTCAAGTGCTTTCACCAAAATACTCCGCTGCTGGTTAAAATAGATATTTAAAGCTAAAGCTAAAGCTGTGCTGCCACAACTGCTTGCTTGTTTTTCACCAAGAAACTCTCCACAGATTGAATTGATAGAAGCTGATGTGCATTTCTTCTCCTAAGACTGTGGCTGAGTAATGTATTAGATTTAGAGTGTTCAGAGTGTTTTTCCTGACCCAGGTGATATTATAGGTCTTTTCATAGAGTGAAATTGCAGATGAACTTTGCTGACTGTCGTGGTTTTGATCCTGGCTAAGTGCCAGGCACCCACGGCAGCCACTCACTCGTTCCCTCCCCTGCCACAGCTGGGCAGATGAGGGAAGGAGAGGGGGGAAAAAAACCAAGGGAATTAACTCAGAGGTCTATGAGTTGAGATAAGGAACCGGGAGAAAACGCTCCAAGGACAAACCAGGCTCAGCTTAAAAGTTGCAAAAGTGAAAATTTATTACTACCTGAGTTAGAAGGAGGATATGNGCTGACCATTTCATCCTGACATTTAGAAAGAGAAATCTGTGTTTAGAAGTTTTGCTGCCACTACAAAAACCTGAAGTAGGCAATCATCCCTCTTGGCATGAAGAATAGGATTATGATACCTATTTCTGAAGCCTCTTTAGGAGCTAAGTCTTGGGTTGTTACTTAACACATAGTACTTGTATTGCACCTAGATCAGCAAGTACCATAAATATTCATAAATCCTATTTATTATTAAGTTTTGCCATTTCTCCTCATACCTGCAAACACTGTTTGCTGTAACCCTGAAAATTACTCTGAAAGACAATTTGGTACCTACAAGAGTACAGACCTGAGGTGACATAAAAGTGGCCTCACAGTGTAAAGAAATTTCAACTATCCGCAAACATCAGCAACTTAAGGACTTGATTTGTCCCACGAGTGGATCATCCAAACTACTTATTAAAACAAGAGTCTAAATCAAGAGTGTAAAACCAGTCTTATTTTTTCTTATAAATTTGGGAGGGAACTTACTTTGGATGTTTTTCTACAGAATATTAATATTTCTATTTTGTCTTTGACTATAACTCTCCTTTCTCCTGCCTTGCTCTTCATACCCACATCATCCTGTTCACCTTTCATCTACTTTTAAATACTACCATCTGACAGAAAAAAAGTTCAATAAAGGTCACAACAGAGTCACATATCAATGTGATCTTTGGGAGTGATGCAAGATAAATCATTGTCTTTGCATTTAAGGTTGCACTGTCAGAACCTCCTGAGTTCTTCAACACCAGTTACAGGGGTGGCAGTGAATCGTGATTGCCAGACTTCATGGGCAGCCACGGGAAAGGGACATCGGCTCTCTCAAGGCCAACCGTTCTGCTGTTCAGCCCATGTGTCTTCAGCACCAACAGCTCTCACCTTAGCCATGTTGTGAAGAAACCTCTTTCCTACAACTTCTTCCCTTTCCCTCTATGAAGTTGCTCTCTTGGTGCATTAAGGAAAAAAGCCATCCAAGTCTGATTTTTTAAAAGTAATTTTGTTAGCTGTGGTTCAATGTTAGGAGACCATTCACAGCCTTCCAGGAAAAAAAGTCCACAGAAAAGACAAGAAAAATGCTTTTCAGAATTTGTTCTGCTGCATAAATGTCTATTGAAAAATAGCTTTCCATTGCTACTTTTGTGAAAATTTGACATTCCTGTAATGTGCTGCATATTGATAGATGGGGGTGATGTTTAAGAGCAGTTTTCAACATTCCTCCAGGAGAAAAATTAGGCTGTTAAAAATTATTTGGTCCGTTCACTTTTCTTAAGGCATTTGCTATGGAAATAGGATAAATTGGTTAGTTCTTTGGGGATAAAAGTGGGTTGTTGGGACATTATCTTCAGCATCTTAGTAATAAGTATGTCTTTAAAACACATATCTGATATGTATTTAGTCAGATATGGCACCTGGCTCCCAGCAAATATATGCACATGAAAATCCACTTTATTTGAAAAGAGGACAACTGTGCAGTGCCTCTGGCACAGCTCTGGCTGAGGAGTGATTTCTTCTGACCCCAGTGTGACATACAAGGTAAATTGCATACTCTTTATGAAAATTAAAAATAAATGTGGAGTGACAGGTAGCCTCAGATAGTGTCCCTCCAGCTTCCAGTCTGAACAGAGCCCTGCTGGCCATAATGCAAGCTTGGCACCTTGCTCACATGTAAATACCTGTGTTGAGCCACCTAACTCCAGGTAGCTCCACCTCCTTGGGGTGGGAATCAGTCACCTAAACATAGAGATTTAGTGCCATTGCAAGGGCCATGGAGCTGAAATGCCCTAGGACATTTGATTCATCTGAGCCCTCTGCTATCTCAAACTGCATTAGGAGCTTCTACTTAGGTATCATTCTCTGTATCCGGTCCAAAGTTTCAGAAATGAGGGGTACAAATCCTTTCTTGTCCATCCCAACAGTCTCTCAGACAAACTGGAGTCTCTTTGGGTTCATGCTAAGTGTAAAATAAAGCACATGCATAAAATCCAAGAGGAATCACAGTCACGGAAAAGAATTCTAAAGATGAAGATAAAACACACAGTATCAGGAAAACGTCAAGTTTTATTTTTAGGGGTGAAAACAGCCAAAATTCTGATAGAGAATAATGCCTTTGGGAGTAAAGAACTTTTTTGACTTAAAAAATTCAACAAGACCTCAATGACAAATACACTAGAGAAGAAATTTATATTAAAGTCATAAATAAGAGTCTCTAACTGCTAGAAGTGTCAGAAAAGAAAAAGCTGCAACTGCAAGGCTTTATAGTCAGAG
Organism: Pomatostomus ruficeps; assembly: GCA_013400735.1. Lineage (NCBI taxonomy): Eukaryota > Metazoa > Chordata > Aves > Passeriformes > Timaliidae > Pomatostomus > Pomatostomus ruficeps. The sequence continues at coordinate 64,240 of VYZT01032592.1, read as the reverse complement.
TAGCTTTCTGTACTTGGGGAATATAGAATATTTTCAGTGTAAACAAAGGAAAATGAATTTAAATTCTGGGGAAAATTCTTGGTGAGCTACCTGACTCAAAATTATGCATGTCAAACATTGTTTTAAAATATAGATTCATGCAAGATTTCTCACTGGTTTAAAATCATGCTGCAGTTAGTTTCTAGCTCCCCATCATTTGAGGCTGTTCTTCATCTATGTATACAGCTCCAGTAATGGCAAAACCAAAAATAGAAAAGAAAAAAGAAAAGAAAAGAAAAGAAAAGAAAAGAAAAGAAAAGAAAAGAAAAGAAAAGAAAAGAAAAGAAAAGAAAAGAAAAGAAAAGAAAAGAAAAGAAAAGAAAAGAAAAGAAAAGAAAAGAAAAGAAAAGAAAAGGGGATCTTTTATAGTTGCTACGAGAGAATAAATACTGTGAATGAATCCAGGACTGGCAGTGAGTATTATAGGCATTATTTCACAGACTAGTGATCAATACTCTTATCTACCTGGGGGAGAACCTAAATATTGCTGTAATTTTACTTTAAATTTGAAATTCGTCATGCCTGGCATCCTTGTATCCCCTTTTCTGGTGGGGTGCTCTAATTCAATCAGGGACAAGGATTTAATCCTCATTCTTTCTCTGAACTACTGTGAATTGACTTCTTCCAGGTAAGTGGAACAAGACCCAGAGGAAATATAAATATTTCCACCCTGCCCTGTGCAGTTAAGTGTGATGGTCTCATGTACAAGTCATACTTGTCTCACAGATGTCCAATACCAGGGGTAATCACAGAAGTGCTGAAGAAGTGAGGGTGATGACAACTAAGGGGTCTGCATCCACTATCTTGACACATTCTTTGGGAAGCCAAATCAGTGAAGTATTCCCCAGGCAAGCTTGCTCAGCCCTAGTGCACCTCCTGCAGAGTTCTAGTGGGGCGTGTTCAAGAAGAAGGCATCAGCTGCTCAGCACACCGGGGCAGAGGGCTCCCAGGAACATGCGATATCGAATCCAGGAAAAAGTTTTGAACAGTGGTTTTGAGGCTCTAAATTATAGCTTCATTTGTAAAACCCCTCTGTGGTTGCAGTTCCTGGACTCCTTTCTTACAAGTAAAAAATAGATTCTGCATGAAACAGTATTTTTGTCTAAATGCAAAGTGCCAGATTCACAAGTGGTGTCAGCTGGCTCAGCTCCACTGCATACGAGGAGAGTGAGCTTGTCCAGCCAACAAGAGCACTCAGAAATTTTGGGAGGGGAGAATGTCTCACTCTCTGGTCTTTGCATTAATTTGTATGGCAGTGATTTGAGATGTTTCCAAAGACCATGCCATGCTTCTCAGAAAGGAGCAAAATCGTTACACAGGAAATGAAAACAGACAAAATAGTCAATCAAACCTTCAGAGTGCATTGTGCCAAAATGCTGTCCAAAGCTGCAATTAGAGCAGGCAGGGTTTTTTTAAATAGGCAGATGTTCAAACAATAATATGTTGAGAGGAGGCCATGGCAGCTAACAACCAGCCACTGACTCTGTACCTGTGGCTTAGAAGAGTGGCTGATGTATGAAAGGGAAAGAGTTAATTTCCAAAAGAGATACGCAGAGAAAATCAAACACTCTCTAAGGGAGCAAATTCAGTGCAGGCAGCCATACCATTGCATAGGACATGGTATCTGGGAGCCATCTGTGCCCAGAGCTCCCAGCTGGCACTACCTACAGTGCAGCCCTGCAGTGCAGTGACAGCCCCAGAACTGCACGTACCAGGGAGTGCTCCGGCCTGGGAGACCTCGGAGGGTGCTGCAATTGCTGAACATCAGTCCCAAGGAAGCTGTGAGGGTGTTTGCAGAACATGAAATTCACAGTGGTAAAGGGCGTCAGGTTGGAAAGTTCTTATTTGGTGGTTAGAGGCATGGTAGGAAGGTTTTTCTCTACTAACAGGTGCTGTGGAGAGTTAGAGTAGCTCCTACTCCTAGTGTTGTTCAATGCCTGTTTTTCTGCAAAAGCCAAAGGAGGATTTTGGTCACAGTGGAGGTCTCCTGTGTGGAAGTGGTCTTTGTGGGTCAGTGTGGGAGAACTGACTGACACCTGAGCACTGCTCTGAAGAAACACTCCCAGCCTGAATAAGAAGAGTTGCTTTGCTGAGGTCAAGGAAAAGCACCAATAAAAATTAAATATGAATGTCTTTAGGGTAAGAATGGAAGCTTGCCCGAAGAAACTTTGAATGCCCCATCATTTCCTTCCAGTACCTCGAGGGAACCTACAGGAAAGAAGGGGCAAGACTATTTACAACAGCATCTAGTGACAGGACAAGGAAGAATGGGTTCAAATTGCAAGAGAGTAGGTTTAGATTGAGAAGTTAGGAAAAAAAATTCTTTATTGTGAGAGTGGTGAGGCAGTGGAACAGGTTGCCCACATCTGGCAGTTGTGGATCCTCCAACCCCTGGATATGTTCAGGGCTAGGCTGGATGGGTCTCTGAGCACCCTGGTCTAGTTCAAGGTGTCCCTGCTCATAGCAGGGGCTTGGAACTAGATGATCTTCAAAGTCCCCTTCCAACCCAAGCTAGTCTATGATTCTATGATCATTGGACATGTTCAAGGTCACGTTGGATAGGGCCTTGATCAACCTGATGTATTGAAAGATGCCCCTGCCCATGGCAGGGGAGGTCGGACTAGATAACCTTTAAAGGTTCCTTCTAATCCAACTGTTCTGTAATTTCGCATTTCAAGTCAGCATGTGTAGCTTTATGAAGAGGCAAACTGTGGTGCTGAGTGATGGAAAACATATGACTGCCCTTCAGAAGTAGAAACAGATTCATATTCTCTGCTAAGGTGCTAAGGTGGGGGAGTGGGTCATTTAGGTCACTATTGGAAGAGAAAGCAGGCAACAAATATATTCTTTGCATGTTCACACACTGTGAACATATTCTTTCAGCATCACTTAGTAGGTAAAAATTTAATTTTCTTTCTATCTTGCAGTCATAGACAAGGAAGTTTATTGAAATATAATTTTAAGGGACAGTAAAAAGAGGCAGCAGGTTCCTGTCAATGCTTAAACAGCTTATAGACTAAAACAATTTCTACTAAAAATCAGCCCTTTCTTTAGACATGTTTCTTCATAGATGTCAGTGTTTGGAGGCTGATATTAGTCATATTTTGAACTTTTAGAAAGTGGTAATTTTAGGAAAGTCTGAGTAATAGTAATTGAAAAAAATCAGGAAAGCTAAAATTATATACAGTGCAGTGTAGTACCATGTTAATTTCATATGTGTTATAGAAACAGTAGTGTAGCTATTGATTTTACATAATTTCACTTTGATGGTTTCCTCTGCTGTTTCTTATCTTTATCTCCATGTGACAATGAAACTTGGGTGAAACAGGTTTCAATACACTAAGTAGTAAAAAGAAGGAAAAATAGTTGAACAAAGGCTGACAGCTGAAAGTTGCAGCTTGGAAGGTATGTCACACTAACAAGACCACATAATAAATTATAAATTTGGATTTAGATGCAAGACAGAATGCCTCAAGACTGTTGCAGAGTTCCCAAAATTAATCTCTGAACAAAGCCATTAGATTTCCACAAGGAAAGGAGCCTACCTGACCAGAATGGCATTCTTGAGGACACCTAAGCACAGTAAGATATGTGAAAAGAGTGATCCAGGATAGAAAAGTATACAAGAACTCAAAATAAAATTCCACGAGGAAATAACACAAAAAGCTGTGCATCCTTTGCCAAACAGCACTGCCAATGATAAGCATGTGGAAAAGAAGATACAAAACCTTGGACACACATTTCTGTGGTTCGTACACAGAGGAGGAACAGCGAACACTGTTATAAGTAATTGCAGCGAAAAACTGGTTAGAGCTTAATTACAATTAATTTAAGATTTATTAGCAAGCGGCAGAAAGCAAAATCCATGCAGGGTGCTTGGGGGAGTCTCTGCTTTGTTAAACGGTGCACTTTTGGTTTTGAAAAGTCTCAGCTTTTATACTTTTCTTGTTTTTTGGGTTTACGTATGATTTTTGTTGTACTTTGCATCTGCGTGTTTGTGTTACTAGGGGGTCTTTTTTTGTTTTTTGGTGGTTGTTGGGCTGAAGGTTCAAAGTCTTTTTCACACGTTTTTTGGGTTTTATGCATCTGGGGGGGGTGATACATTGTTTTTTTCTTTGGCTGCTGGTGTGATAACATTCTTCTTGGCTCTCGCAAGGTTAGTGATTTACACAAAGCACTAAGCAACTTGAACAGTTTCGTTAACAAACTTTTATCATATTTTTTAGTGTATTTTTAACTATAGATAGCTTGTGAAGGAATTTTAACTATAAACAGCATGTAAAGGGGACACAGGCTACTCTGATCACTTTCTGTTTTCTTATGACCGGTTTAAATGAACAAACATTAAATCTAACTTATCACAAACACCACTGTACTGATAGCTCAAACAAGCCTCATAGGGCAGTGATGACAAATGGACAGTCAGCCTGAGACCTAAAGGGACACAGAACTTCTAATATGGTCAGAAGAGCAGAAGCCAAGGTGGTGCCCAGACCAAACATTTGCTCCGAGGGAAAAAAAAACCCAGCAACAACTTTATGGACAGGGGAAAACAGACTGCCATAATCCAATGCTTATATTCAGGGTAGCATCAGACAGCTCTGTTTTACTGTTCCTCATGTGCCCTGAGGCCTCACTGCCCTTCCACAGGAATGGCCCATTCTACTTCCTGCTGAGCTCACTCACCAGCTAGTTTTTGGCTTTCTGGCTTTGCTGCCCATCTCCTCTTGCCATGGGCTACTCTCCTGCTGCAAGTCTGCAGCTCACTTCACCATGTGAATGTGAATAATTTGCAGCAGATTTTTTATTTGCTTCTCTGGTGTCAACTTTGTATACTTGTGTGAAAAAGCAAAAGGAACGTTATGATAGAAATATCTTTTCATTATCTCTTCCCAGTTTCTTTCTTGTGTGACGTGTTTACTCTCCATTTTACAAAGTATGGAAAACATGTTCATTCAATAGTAGTAGAGGGAAAGACCACATACAAAATGTCCCAAAACCCTTGGTTTCATCCAACAGGTGCATTCACTGGAGACGGCAGGGGAACCTGCTGTGTCAAACACATTCCAAGATTCTGTTCAAAGGAAGTTCACATCTATCTTCTATGTACTCCACTTGAAAAATCCCAGTGACCCCATGAAACTTCCTAAGTCTGAGGCAAGAAGATAGGGAAGCAGGGTCTTTGAGTCAGAACCATGCAGCAACGAGAAGAATTAACAAATATCCAGGGAGGTGCAATTCAGTGCAGAAAAACGACCCTTCATTTAGATGTCAACTCCAAGATGCTATATATTTACACTAAAACTCTCTTAGCTAGAAACAAGGGGAATAGTTAGAGAAGTGGTAAATATAAGGGTGGGTTTTTTTCTGTGCTTAGCGAACCAGGCTGTAGTAAATTGGTATCTTGACAGAGACAAAACACTCATTCTGGCCCTTAAAAAAGGGGAGATTAAAAGGGTTGATGAGATTTCAGTCGTGAGTTGCTATGATGATAAATGCAAAACAAGTTTTCTCCCTTATGCCTCTAAGAAAAGCATTGCACAATCCTTTAAAATGGTGTGGTCAAAACTTAAAAACCCCAATAGAATAATCATCATAAGAATGAAATAAAACCAAGCTTCCAATAAACAAAAATAAAGAAAGTGGCTTTAGTCTCAGTCCATGAGTGAAAAACGTTTCATGTTTTTATTTATGGGAGGCCACTATTAGCTGACACTGACCATAAACCACATGTTGACAGTGCCAAAAGGCGCCTGACAAACCATTCTGCTGCTGCTAAGAATAGAGCTTGGTTTTTTTCTGCTACAAATGTATGATTTGCAAATTGAACGCCAAGTGGGGAAAGAATTAGTGGTTGCAGATGCACGCAGAGCATTCTGACAGCACAATGACGCTAAGTCAAGAGGTATGTTATGTCCTGTGAATCTGATAAAAATGTGATCTGCTTTCAGGTGAAAATGAGGACTGTTATTCCTGGCATTATTGTTAGGAACAAGATCCTACAAAAAAATAGTCCTGAAGAATCAGAACAGTGTATTCCTAGACCTTATTGTAAGGCAAGGCTTTCAGTACTGTTGAGATTTTATTTGAAAGCACCAGGATAATGATTACCAAGCTATTAGAGAAAAAAGAAGTGCTTCAAAGGATTGGTATAAGGATGATTTATGGAATCAAAAACCTGAGAGTAGGGCAAAACTTTAATGTTGACCTGAAAAAACCAGTTGCTTTCATTAAGGCTATTTGACTTACAAAAACTAAAAAGAATATATATATATATAGCAAGGTGTCTGAAAGAGCCAGTGCTTACAATATAAGAAGACATGGCCCATTAAGGAATTACAGGTAAATATAATTGTTTATGATGACAGCTTTTTAATAATCATTCTGCCGTCTCTGAGACTACTATACTAGACACTAACCATGCTTGAACAAATGATCATATACATCTACTTTTGTGGAATATATTATTCCTGGTCTGACTACTGCATACTTTTCAATAGACATGAGTTTGCAGTGAAATTTGACTTTTAAAATATAATTAACGAGCTCAAATTAGCTCTAGCCTAAGCAGCTGGAATAAGTTAGTGACAAAAATTGATGAGATGGTTACTCAGGATAGGTGCATATGATAAAGACACAGATGAAGCATCTTAATTTAACACCAAAAGCATGGCCACAAATTATTTACTCTGAAGAAGGCAGGTGCAGGCAGGCCACAACTACATTATGGTGAGGTAGCAGAACCAAAGCACAGCAAAGCCAGAAAGAGTGGATAAAGCACTGCCTTAGAAAACGGTGGTATTGCTGTGGGAAAGCCACAGGTCTAGCAAAAATGAAAATTTCAGATAAATTTTAATGTAGATGAATGTAAACATATGGAGAAAAACAACTCTAACTAGATAGTATCTACTGGAAGACTCTACTTAGATCAGTTCTTACATCTCAGGAAATGGATCATGGAAGCAATGTGGATTATTCCAGGAGGATGTCTGCTCAGTATATAAAGCAAAATATTACACATTATTAGAAAAGGGAAAGAATCAAAAGAAAAGAGAAAAGATAAAAGAAAAAAATGTGATGCTACTGTCTGTCCGTGTCTTAAGCATCACAAACAGTCCTGTCTTCCCAGCCCATGGGTATGTCTAATGGAATAAACAGTAGAAGATGGCAAAGATGAGTAGGAGCATGAAACAGCTGCCTTATAAGTAGATAGATTAGCATGCTTTAGCAAAGAAAAAAGACTCCTTAGGTGAATATTTTAAAAGTGCATGAAATCATAAGTATCATGGAGGACATGAAGAGGGAGTGATTATTCACTAGTCACAAGGCATGAATAAACAAATGAACTTAAGCAGCAACCTTAAAGCAAATATATGCAGTCAAAGACGTGTTGTAGAATGATTGCTGCAGGATGTTATGGAATCCAGAAAGGTGAATTGATTCAAATTGACTGATAAATTCATGGGTAAAAAGACCATTAAGAACCGTAAATACTCAGCTAAAAATACCAACAGCTGCCAGGCTACAGGAAGCTGGTGCAGCAAAGGTGCAGCAAGAGTAACATGACCTTGGGATGCCCTTTTCTCACCATATGTTCCTGAGAACACGGATGGGACTATGGATTCTGTATACACCTTACTTTAGCCTGAGCATAACTCCACACAGGTCCTGAGTAGTGGTAGTGTTCAGGATCTATGCTTCAGAATATACGGAGAAATCCCCACAAAATCCATGAAGAGCCAAAAGACCACAAATAAGAGATTTCCGAGCATATTTTGAAAGCGGGACAGAAAGAAAGAGCTGTAATGAAAGCAAGCACCACTCACTTTGTTGTCTGTAGAGAGTTTATTGAAATATCAGATTCAGAGATAAAAAGTCACAGAATCACAGAATCACTGACCATTTGAGGCTGGATGGCACCTCAGGAGATCATCTAGTCCTTGCTTGCAGCAGTGTCAGCTACAGCCCATTGCCCGGGATTGGGTCCTGTTGGGTTTTGAACACCTTCACAGCACCCATGTGCTGCTGGCAAGGAGCACATTTAAACTGGGCCCTGGTGAGAGGCCCCTGGTGACTCTACAGCCCCCAGAGGCAGAATTGCATCCACCCTTACAAGCTAAATCTGGTCCAAGGTCTCTGATGTGTCAGGGATACATGTTCCTAGGGAGCTGCGCTCCATGCCCTGCCATGTGTCATCACCACTGCGGAATATACGGATCTCTGTTCTAAGCAGAGATACTGGCCCCCTCTGTGTGCTCTCCTCCAAAACCTACTGTGTCTGGGAGCAGACTACTCAAATCAGAAAACCATCACTTATTTTTAGTTTTGTACTGGACTTGTAAGCAGAGTGTCAGCTTTTGGCAGTTCTCCTTCCCAGCAGATGTATGAGCTGCACTCTGTTCTCCAAAACAGCTGGAAATGTAATTAACCCAAGATGCTTGTCCCTGCAAAGATCCTCACAGATTAACAGAGAAAACTCAAGTCCCTTCCATTCTCTTTCTAGACTATCATAGTCTCCTTAAGGTTCACAAATGTTCACCTCTTAATTCAAAAGAGCACAAGGGCTCAGGACTCTGTTTAACAATGTTCTCAGGTGTCTAAGTGTAGAAATACAAAATTTACAGGTGTCCTAAAAATTTCTTACTCTGTCCTTCAATTTCCTACTTATAAAATAAGCATAATAAACTTCCAGCAGCCCATCTGGTATTTGAAGTTATGAAATTGTGAAAACAAATCATGTAACCTAAGTATTATAGTTTTGTTCAGTCTGAGCTGCTCAATGTAAATTGGTCAATTTCTGATTTGAAAATGTTTTGCAGGAACTTTTTTTTTTGTTTATTTTCCAAATCAGAAATTAAAAATAGAGGACTATTCTATGCAATCTCATGTAATGCAAATTCCAATTCTTGTACGAGTCTTACAGTCAATACTACTAGAATTAATGATAATGAGAAAAACCTTCTTAGGAGGCTTATTTTAAGAGTGTGCTGTAAACAAAGAATGAGGGTGCATGCTGAACAATCCAGGATCAAAATTTAATAAGTTCCTACCCTGTAAGTAAGATGCCATCCATCCTTTTTGGTAAATGAGGACGAAATCTTGAGAAAGAAGTGGCATTTGTTCAGGTAATTAGACACTCTATGATGGCACGTGCCATATGCATATACAAGAAGAAACTAAAATAAAGTTGAGAAGGATGCTTTAATTAAGTTTCCTAAAGTTAAATAAAAAAAATAGTAAAGGGGGTCTTACAAGCAGCCTTCTAGGACCTATGACAAGGTCATCAAGAAGACCGACACAGGCAGTATGAGAGAGAATGAACCTAAATTGCAACAGGACAGTGTTCAAAGGGCATGGAAATAGAAACTTTAACAATGTGAGGATGGCCCAGCAATGGAGCAAGTTTCTGGGGGGCTGCACATTTTCAGGACTCACCTGGATAAAACCACGAGGAACCTAGTGTGACCTCCTAGGTGACCCTGCTTTGAACAAGAGGTTGGATTAGCAACCTCCTAGAGTTTCTTCCCACCTAGATTATCCTCTGACTCTGTGAATTTGCTTTTCTCTTCCATTAGACTGCTTGACTATGTAACATTATTATTCTTTATGCACAGGAGGATTGCAAAGGTAGCTATTTGTGATTCCTCCTGTAGCTAAACTTCTTTCAGTGAAAAACCTTCAACAATCAAAGGCCATTTGAAATAAATGGATCACTCTGATTTCTAAGTGCTCATTTCAGATCCTGCCTGGCAATATAAATAAATGTTCACAGTGATTCTGCAACTATGGATTGCTGGGGAATGGCCTTTTCCACTGAGGTTTTCAAAGATGTCATATAGCACTATCAAAATAGATTATTTTCTTTCCAGCCTCTGCCTCTAAATTTGAATGTGCAACTAGCTGTGCTAGCTGTGGAGGAAATTACGGCCAGGTCAATTATAGCTTCAGCATTTTTTTTAATAAATCTATATATATTTAGGATAGTCCAGTGATCTTAAAACATGGGATATCTTATCACAATCCTCCCCTTGGCCCCATGGAAAGGTAGCACCCTCTAGCTTCACTAACAGTGAAAGGGCTAAAGGATCAGAAAAAATAAAATTACTCCAGAGGATATTTTGCTTAGGGAAGAAGAAAGCCATCATCTCCCCTTTCCTATTTTTATTGTGAAAGAGATCTTGGGATTGAAGATGTCAAGACCAGGTTGTTCCCACTGAACTTGAGCTTGGAGAGATTTGTAAAGATCATCTGGGTAGAATTTACTCCCTCTCAAAACTAGATAGGTAGATTTTTTTCTTTCTTGTGACTATTAATTGGTGAAACTAGGATTTCAATCTGCCTGAATTTAAATTACAAACTCAGTACAGCTGTATTGAAAGTATTAAATAATGTTTCCCAGTCACACAAGGGCTCAATAACCAAAGCTTTTCAGGACTTTTCAGGTATATTGAGGATACTAGAGGTGCAAGTGGGGGAACTGAAACTTGCCCTCTTACTTTCTTGGTGTAAACTAACCAAACAATTTGCCCTCACTTACACTGTGCTATAAAGAATATATGTTTATTTTTTTTTTTCTAATGGAATGCAAGAATATGAATAGGGATTAGAGAGAAAGCTCAATCTAGAACTGTCTCCTACCAGGCTAGAGATTGGGGTGCTCTGCCGTGATAATGAGCATGTAGGAGAGGAAAGAATTCAACCAATCCTAAAATGGGTGAGAAATCTGATCCCTGAACGTATGGAGCTAAAGCATGGATTTACTACATCATATTTTATGATGCTAATGTTTTATTTCCTTGGCTTTTCTTTCAAATACCTTAATGGTTTTGTTTGTGCCAAAATGGAGCATTCTGTGTCAGAACATCAGTTTTTTGTTCCTGCCAAAGTAAGAACTTAAAAATATTCTTGAAAGCAACCAGGTTCTATTTCTCACTCCTTGTTTTACTTCAGAACTGAAACAAACAAACAAAAAACCAGTAATTCATGTAGAGCTCTGCTGCAGGTTTGCAAAAGTTATTCAGCTTAGAGTCAGAGCTACAGAGTGCCTTTCAAGCCTGGAATAAACAGGCACAGCTCCTGTTGGTTTTAATGTTTATTCTGGTAACTATCCAGGGTTCTGCATTTAAGCCATGGAATAGAAATTCATAGAATAATAAAATCATAAATGTAACTGAAGAGGAGCTAACAAAAGTTTTAGACAACCATTAAGTAATGCACCTTTAATGATCCATACACAAGGGTTGCTAAAAGTTTCAAGGGTTCTTTTTGTCCTTGTATGACTTACAATGTATTTCTATCTCATATTACTGATAAACCCTGGAAATAAAGGGAATGTTCCTTCTGCATGTATCCTTCACATCTCAGTTCAGATACATGCTGTACCTTAGGCTGTGTCAGGATCTACTGTACTTCCTTCTGATCTATTCATTCCTTTCAGTCTTTAATGTGCAAGATCCTCTCCTATTGCCATGGGGATAGCCATTAAGTCAGAAAACTGTTTATTTCATTTCAGGCACTTACATGGTAACAGTAGACTCAGGTTCATTCCAGTTTTTTACTTCTGGAAAGGAAAAATCAAATCCTTCATTTTAAAATATGCTTTGATTTCCAAGTTGTGTATTTGATTTTGTTTGCTTCCCCTGGCCTCTAGCAATGATTCTCAGAAAAAATGATCTTTCTTTTTCAGTACCATAAATTTGAGAAAAAAAGATATATTCTCCTTTTTCCACTTCAGTTGTTTTCAAATTTGTACTAGATTTAAAATGTCTCTTCAGACCTCCATAGTTACCAGACACAATCCCTCGCCAGACCAATCAGACTTACTGTGAAATAAAGTTTCCTGTCATACTAAGGTACAGCTGTCATATTAAACCTCAGTGCTGTAAACAAGCATTTGCTGGCAGCAGATCATAAACAGAACTACAATCTATGTACCTCAATTTTCCACATGTCTGGCCAAGAAAGGTATCTCTCCATGACATCATTCCATCTCATCAATTTCCCCGTCTCCTCAGCCTTGCAACACTTTCATCCTCCTTTTTATTTCTTCTGCATTCTCTTCCCTTGCATCCCCTTGAGTCTTTTCTCTGTGCCATTTTGGTTACCATGTGTAGCCCAGTGGTGACGCATGGAAATGTGTGCAGATTCCTTGTCTATTTATTCTACCAGCCATATCCCGTTATTTGTCTGTCTCTCAACTATTCTGGTAACGAGACACCTTCTGCTTTACTTTGCAAATGCTTTTCTTGCTTAGGATTTTCACTCGTGAACAGGCAACCACAGTGTTGCTTTGGTGTTTCTCCTGCCTCTAGTTTTTGCCTCTTCTCTTGCTTCAGGGACCTGAGTGCTGACAGAGGCCAAAGGATTGCCCCTGTAGCCCTTGTCTCATAATCACTGTAAGGTGCCTTTGGTGCACCCTGTAAATGGATTTTCTTTATCTGTACATCTTGTCTACCAAAGAAATTAAAATATCCTCCACTCATGTATATGTACAAATGAGTGATTTTGTTCCTTTGTCTCTAAAGAAAGGACAGAAGTAAGGGAGCAAAGAATGAAAAGACAGAGGAAGAGAAAAGACAAAAGATCATTTCTGTGTATTTTCCTTCTTCACCCACAACATTTCTATTTCTTTTTCTAGACATTCGTTAACTAGAATACTATTTGCATAGGTCTGAGGGAAAAAAGACGTGTTCTGCACTCTCCTCTCTCTGAGGATACTGAGAGTATCATTAGAGATGCCATTCTTAGGATAAAAGACCCTAATGCCATGTCTCAGTAACACCTCTTTTAGCACTTTTGCTGCTAGTATTTTTAAATGATAAATCATATTAGGATCAAGTATATTTTTTTCCTGTTCTATTAGCCTTGGCAGATATTTTCTTCCTACATTGTCACCTGTGCTTTCAAAGAACCACAGACATCTCATCCTTGTGATGCAATTTTCTCGTCTTGAGGTTAACATTCTACTGCACAAAGACTTCTGAATTTAAAATAACAAAGAAGGTTTCTAGGCCCTTCCTACACCAACTGCACCTGTCAGTCTGGAAGCATGGCTCCAAAGAAACAAGGAGCCTGATACATCCGTCCCTCACAATCCTGCTACAAAAACTATGTGCTCTGGTAAGGACTTCAGCATCAGTTAGGGTCTAGAGCACAGCCAGAACTCACAGTTCCTGTAGCCTTCCCTTCCAGTCCTCCTGCAAAGACAATACCACTAAAATACAGCACCCCGTAAAAAACAAAAGCTATTCTCATTTGCAGCTTTAGGCTCTGACTGCAAAGGTGTCCAAAAGGAAAACATTTATTATGAGAGAAACACATGTCACCGGGGCAAAGCAGAGCCCTCAAGGAAATCTTAAGATTTCATTATTAGCACTGAGACTCTGGCAGTTAAATAGTCTAAGATCGTCTCATCTTTATAGTTAAACTGTTGGACACAATCACTTTTATGATCAAGAACTTCTATCCTACAAGGCCACTGCTTCTTAAATGCTCTGAAAGCTGTTAGTCTCATTCAAAAATATTCAAGGCTGACAATTATCGTAATTTTCCCCATGGAGATTATAATAATATCAAAATATATACTAACAAAAATTCAGATAGTAAAAAGACATCCATTTTGATGACTTTACACTAGGAAAGTTTTCATCAGCAAGACTGAAGACTTCTTGTTAAGAAGTGAGCAGTCAAAAGTATTGCTGACGCAGAGCTCAGTGACATTAAAGTTGTATACCACTAGGCTTGGCATAAACTTTTGTGGAGTTTCTAAATGTCTTAAAGTCATAAAGCTCATCTTCTAAAGTAACTTTTGACTTTTTGGGTCAGATCCACATAGTCTTATTTTTGCCTAAACTGCTATTAAAATGAAGTGTTGCACCTGAATATCATTCTGTGAATTTTGAAAGGCAGTAAGGATGGATTTGACTTCACAAGAGCTAAGCAAGACCTAGAACTCCTGCCACCTACTACTAACATTTCTGTGTTTTCAATGATTTACACTACACTCCTACACCACAGAGAGGAAGCACTACTCTTCCTCTTTTTAAAAGCTATGATCAGTTAGAAACTATTAATTATGCTTGTAATCCCTCTGAAGCAGGTGGATAAAGTGGCCTTTTTCTGAGCTTTTCTTCATAACTCTTTGAGGAAAAAGCAAAATAGAGGTATCTGCTGACACAAACTAACTTGCAGGAAGGAGAGAGTGAACCAAAGTCTTCCACAGAACATTTCTTGACCTTTTGCTCTTTAAAGGATTAAGCACTTGGGACCTCCCCACTTAAAAGAATTTCCTAGGCTCACGTAAGATGTTATTTTCTTTCCAGTGTGCTTTGTAGTAAAGATATGTAAGTCCTTGTCTAACTGCCATTCAGGAATACTCATTCTGGCTGGATTCAGCACCTGAGACACCAAAATAAATCAGTGCCAAATTTCTTACCACTTCTTCATCAAAAGCCCAAACCAAGTAATAAACACAGTACAGGAAGAACCTATTAAATGTCTGTCATTCTCTCGAAAAAGAAGGGAGGGATATGTAATTTTGTATGCTCTTCTTCTCTTTGCTGGTTGTAGGGTTAAGTCTGGAAGAACAAATGCAGAAATGGATCCTGGTCATTCCTGGTGCCCTGAGCTGGCACTGCAGAAAGACATTATATGCTGTGGCTGTTAGGCTCTGAAAATTCCAGGATGCTAGCTTTTTTTTCCTTTTTTTCAGTAAAATCAGTAAAGTAGGATAACAACAGTAAACTTCTCCTTTTCAGAGACACCCTCTGGCCAGTTAATAAATGATGCTCTGTAAGGAAATCTTACTTGTTCAATTTACATTCTCTTGGCTGCCTGAAGACAGCTCCTTTCCCTAGACTGCATTCAACATAGGCAAGTCTCATATTGCTCTCATACTGATCTTGCACTTCAGATGCCAAAACATAGTGTTGATGTCTGCCTATTTGAAAGCAGAATGTGTGCAGGGAATGGGGGAAACAGCCTGCAAACCAACAAAAATACTCATTAAACTGTCTTGTAAACTAAGACAACTATCCTTAGCCGAGTCTCAATAGTAAGTATGCAGCAAAATAGAAGAATGAATTAATGGCATGTTTTCTGGGTTGCAAAAAGAAAACTATTCACTGAAAGGGGGAAAATATGAGTACCAGGATGCATACTGCCCTTTTTTAATATCTACATTGGATTATGGACTCCAGCTCAAGGCTAAGTGGACTGAAGGAGGGATAACCCTTCTTTACTTCAGGGCCAAGACTGAGTGTGGGCTGGTGTTGTCCTGAGTTTTGCAGTTTCTCAGTGTTTCTCTTTGCTGTGATACTTTCTCACACATTCTGCTGTAAACATGGCCATGGTTTCTTGACAACTATCTATGTTTTGTTAACTGTCTGTGTTATTATCATTCTATTACCCTGGGGGGAGAAATATGATAGATTGATGCTTTGACCAATGGAATTGAGAGGTAATGATTTCTATCTCCAATCCATGGTGATTTGTAAAACCATATAAATAAAGGTCAGAGGGTTCTGCCCTCTCTCTCTTTTTGCCCTCTCCTTTGCTGTCTCTGTGTGGTCTTTCATTTGGCTCTCCTTTTGGCTCCTCGGCCTAGTCGGCCTGACCTGTGCTACAGGCTGGTTCCCCTGCAGCAGCCTGTGCTTTGGTCTCCCAGCCCAGGCAGACATTTTCTCTCTGCATAGAACCAAATTCCAAACTAAAATATACATCAAGACTGAAGGTACAGGTCAAACTTCAAGCCTGAAGGCATTGATCTAAATTATTGGAGGCATATGAGAGGAACTACTGAAAAACACCATTCCAGTAATACAAAACATCACCACTTTATATCATTTGTATAAAATCAATTATTTTTTCATATGTCAGCTAAAGGATGATGTACACTTTCACTACAAATGTCTCACAGATTTACACAAAGACCAAAAACCCTGTGCTGTTTTCTGCACACCTAAGTTTAGAATTATGAATTTAAGGTGAGGAGAGGCCAAGCAGGAGCTTTCCACAAACACAACTAAACCAGTGCAAGCAAAAAAAATAAAAACCAAAAAGCAGAGTAGCTGCTTAAAAAAAACCAAACAACAAAACCACACACAGAGGACTAATTAAATGAACTGGCAGAACTGTTCTTTTTTATATTATTTCATCATGACAATCATCAGATTTAAATGTATGTCTTTGACATTACATTAGTAGATAATTGCAAACATGGCTGAGAAATCTGGAAACTTACTTGCACAATTAAGGAAAAAAACATTCAGTAATTCTGTGATCTTGCGAGCCAACCCTTCATTGTTGTGAGTCCCAACTTCTTGCCCTGGCCTGCAGGGCCTGGCATTTCTGAAGGCTGGTCCTGCTAGTAAAGACTGAAGCAAAGAAGGCTTTCAATACCTTAGGCTTTTCCATATCCCATGTCACCAGGACAATTTCCCCTTTCAATGGATTCTCTATACATTTTCCCCACTCTTCCTTTTGTCACCTGTGTACTTACAAGAAGCTCCTCTTTTGCCTTTGGATATCCCACACCAGATTCCACTCTAGCTGGGCTTTGGCATTCTTAACCCCCATCCTTGCATGTTCAGACAGGGTTTCCATATTCCTTCTGGTCCACCTCTCCATGCTTCCACTTCTGTTGGCTTCCTTTTGTGTTTGAGTTTTGCCAGAGACTCCTTGTTCATCCACAAAGGTCTCCTCACATTTTCTTTCCTGCTTTGGTATAGACTGCCCTTGAGCTTGGAGGTGGTGATCCTTGAATACCAACCAGCTTTCTTGAACTTCTCTTTCCTCCTTATCTCACAGGACTCTTTCAAGCAGATCCCTGAAGAGCTCAAAGTCTGCTTTTTATTCTCTGTTTAAACCCTAAAATGTCCTTATATCCTCCCATTTGCCATTTAGATTTGCACAGAAAATGGATAAAAGGCAGAAGAGAATCAAAGATGTGTCCTAAGGTCATGTCCCTCTATTTAGGAACAAGATATCAAAATAAAGACATGCCGTTACATGAAACCACATACACCAGATTTCACAGACTTTCACCTTATCCGTAATCAGCTGTCCTACTACATATAGAAAAATTAATTCTAAATTTTTGTCATGAAATGGCTAAGTCATTTAATGATTGTATCCTATATGCACCTATAAGCATCATATAAATACATACTGATATATATAAATATGATACACACACCCCCCCAATATTTGTGTACACACACTATTATGAAAATGAAACCATTTCAAAAATTTTAAGTTGTGTGGTAAACAAAAAAAGGGCATTTGCCATTTCTTTTTCTGTTTGGAGGTAGTTTTTAGAATAAGTTTATGCCAATTTACATTATTCTTCTAAAATTCCATGTCTAGCACTGGAACAACAGATTGACAAAAACAGTAACTCACATTTTTAAACCAGAACCACCATGCACAACAAAACCATAAAAAAATAGCTGATGTATAAAGTCTAGGCAGGACTGGCACATTTAAGTCTATTGAAAAACACTATGGAATGCTTTAGAATTGTCATTATGTAAAAGGAAAAAGGAGTCTGATTTATTATATATCATAGAATATAATAGATTCTTATGTAAATAAATGCCTTTGGAAAAGATTTTCTAAAATAAATTTATTCAGTTCTTTACTGAAATTCATGCTGAAAACACTGTACTCATTCACTAGCTAAAACAGGAACTAGACACAGAAAATTGAAATTAATGTGTCTGTAGAGTGTAACTCACTCTCCATGCTGAAAATCAACTAATTTCTGTATCACTGTTGCTATTACCTAATAGGTGTCAAAAAGAGATGTCAAGATATTTCTAAAGATACAGCCTAAATGAAAACTGAATTTCAGGACAGAATTAAAGAATGGTTGAGGCTGGAAGGGACGTCTGGATGTCATCTGGTCCAATCCCTTGCTCACACAGGGCCACCTATAGCAGGTTTCCCAGGACAATGTCCAGATGGCTTTTGAATATCTTCAAGGAAGGAGACTCCAAAATCTGTCTGGGCTACTTCATGTTCTCAATTTGTGATTATGAGATGAATATAAAAGGTATTTGCAATGATAATCTAATGTGATGCACTCTTAAGCATGTTTTAATATACCTGAAAAAAAGAAGACTATGTGACAAACTAAGATCCTATAGCCAGCAGCAGATCTATTACTAGAGCTATCAGAGTGTATTTCTCCTAAGAAATTATTTCATACACGTTTGCAATTACAGAGCCACTTAACAGAGCAGGTTGGCAGAATAAGTCACAATAGGTGATAGATAACGAAAGCCCAGTGTAACTGCAGGTATGTATCTGGCCCCATTTCTTGCAGTCACTGTATGCTGATATAGCAGAGTTTTTACACCCCTATTGCCTAATAAAGCTAAGTCTCACAAGTCTCAAGAACAATCCATGCAGTGGTGTAGTTGGATCTGCAGAGAGCTTATACCGAGGATTAGATTCCTCTAAATATTTTGACCAGTGATTTAGAGATAATTTTGGTGAGCTGAGTGGCAAGTTCCTGTTGCATTGCACAGTTGGTCCATCCTCAACAAGAACAGGGACTTGGCACCACCCAGAGCTCCTGCATTTGCCCCTAGCACAAAGATGTGAGAAGAGTGGTGGCCAGTGCATGCATAAACCTAGCTCTGCTGAGAGGATGTAAATGCTGAGAGGAGGGCTAGGGATCACAAAAATCCTGCTGAGTCTGCCCCTTTGAACCTCTACTCCAGGATATAGTATTATTTTCTTCAAAAGTTTTGCACTGATCCTCACTCTTCATACCGCTGGGTTATTTCAGCGGCTCTCTGTGTCCTGATTTCTAACCCTGTTCCTCTCCTGTACCTTATATGGGTGGTCTGGGCATGAGGCCAGTACTGACTTTGTTTTGGTTTTGAAGATCAAAAACCATGCTAAGTGGAACAATTGGGACTTCTGTCAATACATTGCCTGCCACTTCAAATAAAAATTAGAGAGAATAGGGTGCCCAAGAGCTGTTTCAGACCCTGGGTTGAAATGCTTCAGGCTTCTCACACTTCTCAGCAACTCTGATCAGAATCTTATCAGAAGTCCCCTGGGCAGCAAATTGTTGTGATTACAGATGGCTTTAACAACAAAATTGAGAAAATGTTTTAATATGCAGTTGTTATGTGCCACCAACTTATGTGCTAAAGGCTTCTCCACTACATAATCTCCTTTTCTTTAGCTCTAACTGGCATTTGTTGTAAATTTGCTTTTCTTAAGTAATATTCCATTAAAGGAAATTCTTGGCAGAACTGTGCACCTGAATTATCCTGATGTAATTCTATATTTGATTGTCCAGAAACCAGAAGTGAGTTTGGCCATACCTGCTTGGGATAGTCATCATTACTGTATTTCACCTCTTCTCTGCAAATATTTTTATTGTGTTCCTGCTAGGATGAGAATGAATTCTGTAGAATTCATTAGGTTATTGTACTTGGCTGTGCAAAGAGCAATGCAGAAATGTAAGAAGAAGATTAGGAGTTTGAAAGAGATGACTTTTTACCAGAAAAAGCAGATCCACCTAAGAATCACAACTACACTTGAACAGCTAAATACTTTTAAAAATTTGGTTCTTGGTAATTCTGGCAGAACATATGTTTTGTTTCTCCAGAGTCAATAGAGGCTTTTACCTATGTCTTAAAAAATGCTTATTATGCTCACAAAGGAACTAATATTAAAAGATCTGAGAAAATATTGCTTTATCCTGGTGGGAAAAATGTTCCTCTGTGGTAACATTGGAAAAAGAATTAAGATTTTAGGAGTCCCAGTTCTTCGAGACAATTGGACTTGGTGTGCTGCAGCTTCTAACAATGGATTGCAACAGCCTGCTAATTTAGAGATAGGTTTATCAACTGCAGTAGCCTCTCCCAAGCTTTCCAAGGTAGGGCAGAAAACACTAAACCAAGTTAGAAAGATAATATGACAGATGTAGGAAACAGAGATAAACAAGAGGTCACTGCCAGGCTGCCTCTCCTTGGGAAGTCTCTAGTATCTAGCTGGATATTACTTCAGAAGGCTGGTCCCAGCAAAGGTGTTTCTCTCTGCTCCTAAATGCTGTTTTTTAAAACTAAGATGCTGTTGCTGAAGCAGAGAGGTTCATTCAGGCCAAAATAGTTCATTAATTCTTCCCTTGTATTTGATAGCCTCTTGTCCTGTTTATGGTAAGTAAATAACACACACACACTCTCATTTCAGGGTCTGCATTATGTTTCTCATTACGCACTGACTTTGGTTTGATGCTCAGTGGAAGATCGGCAGAGGTCTTTTTTTCAGTCCCAGAATACAGAAAATTGCATCCTCACCCTTCTACTCTCTCTCCCACAGCTGAGTAACAAAACAGCAGCAGCTGTGTTAGCTACAGGCACAGCATGATGCTCTCTGCCACAACCTATTCACTCCAGATTTTTCAAAGCTTTATAGTGTTTTCTCTAGGTATTGATGTGCTCGGTATCAGGGACCATCTCTTTGTTCTCTTTCTGTACAGCGTCTGTCTGATGGGCCCCCCAGCCAGGACCAGCTCTCACAGGTTTTATAGTGATGCTGTAATAACAACAGTAGTTCAGACTAAATGCCACCAAGTCTCTGGGTTTGCTGTAACCAAGTGCACAGAGATGTTGTTTAATTTCTGTCTTGGAAACTGTCAAGAGAACAAGTTGCTTAGCAAGAATTATTAGGAAATATATCAATCTTTCTTAAATTAACAGTGAAGCCTAACTTTCAGGTTCCTTAGTTGCCCAAAGATACCAAAAGACACAGCAGGAACATTTTTTTCTCTCCTTAGACCTGGTGTCAGTCATTATCACTGGGAAGTCCTGACTGACATGTTCCATCAGCATTCTAACCACAATCACCTTTCACTTTCAGTACCTTCTCTCTTCTGTAGTCCTAAGACCTTTCAGCATTTTCAAAATACTAAAGACCACAGAAATCTGAGGTAAATCAAGCCTGTATATAGTTTCCAGTCTCTTAAAAATAAATAAATAAATCAGAATAAATTTTCTCTCTGACTCCTATAAAAAGAAACATCAAAACCAGAACCAAAGGAATATAAATATTTCTTACAGAAATATATCCAAAATTCAAAGTTTTAATATTAGCACCCAAATGAAACTATTTAACAATTCAGAATAATGGAATGTGATGCAACCTAGTCAGCATTTTCAAATAGATCTACTTTTCACAGTAGTAACTTCTCAAAAAGATCAAAAGGCTTCTAAATTAAAAAAGGCAGGTCTCATTAAAATATAAATAATATAGAATTGTAGAATCATTTAGGTTGGAAAAGTCCTTTAAGATCATTAAGTTCAACCTTTAATGTAACACTGCCAAGTTCATCACTAAATTAATAAATAAAGAAGCACTCAAAGTTGTGGGAGGCAGGGCACTCTTCACTGTTGGGACAGTGAAGAAAGTGCTGAAGAAATTATTCTAATCATGTAAGTTTATATTCCCCCAGTAGGGGAAAGACCCTCCTTCCTAAGATTCCTTGCAATTGTCAGTGTTCCGGGTACCTCGGGTATCCCTCTCCCAACACGCCATCCGCCGGTCCCAGTGTCCCCTGGGAGGGGTTCACCCCCCCGTCCCGCGAGACCCTGGGGACATAAAAGGTCACCATGTGCTACCCCACCCCCATTCTCTGCTTGGCGACATTCTATCAAACAAACAGCGATAAACGGGTAAGGAACTCAGCCTCAGCGAATCCTTCTTGCATCTCGTCAGCAGGTTATATCTCTAAGATAGCAGATATAACCACCGTGAGTCCAGGGGGACGGGAGGGAACTGCGCCGGAGCGGAACGGAGCTAGCAAGCACCACTCCAGAGCTAACAGGCGGGACCGACGAGTCCAGCGGCGGCGGC